>JWJB01010127.1:0-40622 GCA_000812895.1 Rutstroemia sydowiana | reverse complement strand
ATCTCCTCCAGAGACGACAATATCTGTCAGCTGTGGTGTCTTTTCGATGTATTCAAAATTTTCTTCCCAGCGCGACTTCTTAGCTACAAATGAATGTTTCGTTACGGTCTCCGTGTCTAAGCCAATTGCAAATGCCCGAGTGCAAAAGCGGCAGTAGAGTGGACAAAGTGATGTCGCTTTGGATGGGTCAGTGGAATTGCAATATAACAGTGACATGTATAATGGGGCTAAGGAAGACATACCCAAGAACAGAGCTTTATCAGGGTATCGATGGACTAGCCCGTCTAACTTATTACCAGCGTCGTTGACCGGCATATCATCAAGTTCATGTAACGAGTCAATGCCAAGCTGTGCAGATTTGGGATGATCTGGAAGCATGCCAGACTTCATGGGTATAAATTGTCGTCGAATAGGATCAGGTATTGGGTTCTTCCAGTCAATCATACTGAGAACGTGCGGAGGAAGCTTGATCGTCATCGGCGCCATTTTGATACCCTGCTCGACGTCCTCGATGAAAGCTTCTCGAGTGGTAATGCCTTCAAATCCTGCATGCTCGGGAATAACAGGTGGCATGGTTTCCCTGAGAAATTCTCGTAGTTTGTCAAGTTTTTGTACTGTTTGAGTTGTCTATAATTCTTAGATCTCGTAATGTCTGTAATATCTATAGTAGTGTCTAAGTGAAACTTACATGGAAACGATAATTCATCCACTGGTCGCGAGTGACATCCTTCCAGCGAGGGATTGCCTGCCAGTATGGAAGATTGCTGGGGATCTCATAGCCTGCATGTCCTGGCATGTGAGGAATTGTAAGAGGAAGATGCCCCTCTGAAGTCTCGGCCTCGATTTCTGTCTCGACAGCCGTTGTGACGTGATCGGTGAAACGAGGATACCTGGACACCTCCGCCTGGTCTGGTCCATTCGTTTGAAATCCTCTTTTGGATATATAATTTGCTTTTGGGTCTGGTTTCGATGAGTTATATCGAGTAGAGATTGTTGCTGCCAATGGGCGCTGATTGGCTCGTATTATATGTGAAGACACAGATGATCGCCTGGCTACGGGGCTTAGCCTCGCTCGAGCAACCCCTTGAAGCATATCGACTGATTGGCTGACCAGTATCAGCAAGCCCTAATGACAAGCTGTTATACTCAATGTTTAGTTAGCGAGAGAGTATCTGAAAAGCGCAATGTCCATAGCGGCTCTACGCCAACTCTTATATTACGCAGACGAAGACAGGATGCCATCAAGCGTGTACTGCATAAAGGATTGTCTGATGTTTGTGATGTGTACTCACATACTCGTATCTGTAATTCCGAGATAGAATTCTCAATCCTCTTTCCCTAGAATATTGGATTGTTTCAAGTGAAGGTTATCGAACTGCAAGATCAGGTGACGAATCATGAAGCTGCAGAATGTATATGCAGGTCTCGCTCCAAAATAAGTTGTGTTTCTATGTCGTGTGAACCCACCTGGAACACCGACCTTAGATGAGTATTTATACTCGGAGGCTCGAGTGGCCTGCTGACCCGATTGAGGTCGAGGATTGGTTCAAGAGAGGAGCACGTTGGACAGTTTGGAAGTATGTGACGTGAGATGCTTGTGATTGGCAGAACGCCCAGAGAAAACGAGCAGCGTGTGAGTAGGATTTTCTGTTGCCCTGTCGAGATGTGCATAGGTGCGTTCTAGAGCGGACATATGCGAACGTTGGTGCAGGGGTACTTTGTTGGTCGTACCATGCAGCAGAAACTTCATGACCCTAACGCCAGGGGAAATTGTACGCCAAAAATACATCAACCTCCTAGGATCGACGAAGAAATAACTTCCCAGCAGTTTGGATCTGCACCGGGGAAGTAATCAACCTGCACGGTGCAAAAGCCCGAGTGTGGTGGTTTTCCCGCTTGGCTAATCAGTAATGTTGGATGATTGGATTGATCCGCATTTGGCGAATGCCTGGGAATAACTGTTAGGCTCATGCAATGCTGTGTAACATGTGCAGGGAAAGAATTGATTTGGTAACAAATGAGGAGCGTCCCGACAACTGCAACTGTTCGGAACACTGCCAAAATAGCACAAAACAGCCGTGAGGTAGGCAAGGGAGATCACTAAAAAGCTTCAGAATTTCCTGGGGGTTAGTTCCACTTTAATATTCATACCGCCAACAATTTAATACGTTCCCATGCCGTTTACTCAAGCCACAGAATTAAAGAGCCATGGTGCAGCTCGTAAAGAGGTCAACTTGGTTAATATTAATCTACCTGGTTTGGGAATACATTGGCGAAGAATTGCGTCTTAGCGACTGGCAAGAGGAGTTAATATTTCAAATCAATTGGAATAGCGGGGAGCATCAGCTTGGAAACCCCGATCTCTTACCGATTACTGGAAGTGGATGGAACGGCATGGCGACGAGGCACAGTGCAACTTTTATATATGGGCTGCATGTATCGCTGCATCGGGTAGAGTGTTTCGGTCACTAATGACAGAATTCTGAAGGAGTCAGCACTTAGTTCGCAGACGTTGAAAGTACAATTAGAATATCCCCGATAAAGCTCCAAAGATTCCGCCACATTCAGACAACACATTCACGATAATTTGAGAAAGCTCTTGTCTTCACATGATGCTTAAACTACAGCCTGCCAGGGTAGTACCAAAAAAGTTTGCGAGGAGAAACAAACTAGTTTTGAGCAAAGTGATACAAGAACAACTAACGAGTTAAGCAACATGAGTGGTGGACTAGGATAATGGGCAATATATAGCGTAGGAGGGAAGGGAACTTATCTTATCTCATCTTTATCTCAACATTTGGATATAAAAGTAACTCCATCATTGTAACGTGGACCCAATTGACAGATGACTTAAGACAAGTACTATTTGTGAAGAGATATGAGTCTCATGGCATATGCAAGGATCCCCGAATTAGGTAGCTCCGAAGTATTGAAGTGGTAATTTGGCAGCTTTCAAATAAGCAGAAACTTGGAAACGACACGGAGAATTAGAAGAGTAACGTAAGAAAAAGTACGTTATAACTTCTCCAGATTCGCTTGAATTGAGTAATATCAACTCTTTTCATACGATGCTGCATTACTGCATCAAGAACCATGGCCCGCTTGGTCCTCGTTTGAATGTTATATATGTACGTACTATAACTTGTTGGTGGCTGTGTGATGAAGAAAATATATATGTAGGTGTCAAAGTACAGTAGAACTAACTATATGTAAGTAAGATTTTGATCACTCTCGTTCGCCGTAGCAGAAACACCACTACAGTATTTGAATCATTTAATCCTTGCCACATAGGTTATATAACAAAGGGGCGTACTGGTTGGTAAAATAGGTAATAATATCTGTCTCTTTTGTTTCTGCAATCATCTGATGATCTTTCCGATGAGATTAAAGAATTCTACGGATTGACGGAAGCTGCGGTTCCTTTTTCAACAATGTTGTGATTGAAATGCAGAATTGGATGACAGTGATACCATAAACCATGCCATGTGCTTCACTTGCTTGGTTTTGGATATATATAAAAGACATATCGAAGGTAAGCAATGATGATTTCATCTTCATGTATATTAGATATTAGGTAGGATTTTTCGGAATCTTCTAAAACATGGGATGAATAACGGGATCGGATGAAGAAGAAGGGGAAGAAGAAATAAATTTGTGTTGATACTAGCTAGTACTGGTATGAATACTCTTGTACTGTACCGAGAAAATAACAAGGTGAAAAAGATGTCAATGCAGAATTCTCTTATAGGCATTTTAAATTTTGGATTGAAAGTTGAACATTTCATTTTTTAATTCTATATTTACATATTTTTCTAAAAAGTACATTATAAGTACCTAGGTACTTAGGAATAGCGCATACTTAAAGAAGTACCCCTAGATTTATTTACTGGTGCCGGTACTTAAGAAGTTTACCTAGTACCTACCTACCTACTACTTCAACATAATGAGTAGTGGGAGGAGGGGAAGGCACTACTGTACTGTACTGTATCTATACTGCGGCTCTTGCCCTTATGCTAAAACTAATAATTTTGTCGTTTTGTGAAGAAAAAAATAAGAAAAGGAATTGGAAATGTGCTGTGAGATTTATTACTAAGACTCTCAACGATAACTAGATTTCACGGATATATTACCTACCTAGGTAGGTAGGAGTAGGTAAATGGCTATTGCAGACTAGCTAGAAACCATAGCCTCTATCAAGACAGTAAATCCATCTATTAGAACAACATTCTAATGGTGACCAACACAGGGATAGGTATGTGATATCCTGATGTCAATAATCACGAACAGATCCTTAATATGTGCAGCCTCTCCTCACAGCCTCAATACCTCTTGGATTTATCTGCCAGTATCTCTCTTTTCAGCTTTGAGGTTATACTTTCCAGACAGCCCACTCTTTTATTATCAGCGGGCACATCTAACATGCCATTGAATTCCAAGGTTAAGTCCAATAGTGCAGACTCCTTCTACTATAGAAAACAATATTTTTATATTGAGTTCTTGGTCAAATGTGTCTTAAGACTAGCAGATTCCCGATAAGCTAGGTAGTAATCAATAATAATAAATCATTATACTAACGGGGATAGAGTCAATCTATAAATTTTGATGAGATGGCCTCATGTACTTGGAGAAAGTCTTCTATGCTTGAGGAGAGCGTTGTGTGCTTGAAGGCTTTATTTGGGATTGATTAAAGGATTTGCTTTGAGTGGAATGAATGGACTGGCAGCAGAAAAAAAGGGTTGGTGCAATTCTGGGAATAGATTCAGTTGATTGCTGTTTTGGTTCTATATGGTGGTATCTGTTGAACTAGGAAGGTGCAACTCTTTACAAAAACACCTCAGGTCAATAATGAACAACTATGCGGCCTCTATTTACAAATCACCCTCTCGGTGCCTACCTATGCCTATAGGTATACAGTATACTGGGAATGACTTGAATGCAGACAATGCTTTTGTAGATTGTATTTCTCAAATGGAAGAGGAACATTGAATTGTTAGAACACTGTCCAGTGGGAAAATGGACAATGAATTTTATACTGATGATTTCATGAGGTAGGGTTGAAGATTGAATACTAGGTGTTGTAACTTGTCTGAATTTACACGTTTTCTAATCGACGGTACCTTCCTTCCACACCTACGTACTTTTGATAGTTGGGGATTTTGAAGTATGCTGTGATTTACGCCTAAAATAACTATGGCTGTACAATTTTGATAGATTTTATTTGAAGCTTTAATTGAGAAACAGACAATGATTTCTATAAACCATATTCATTCAATTGGACTTGAACAATTAACTCTTTGTATTCTACAATTTCTTTATAAATAATTACTCTTGGTGCTTGTGATTTACTGAGAAGAGGTTGAACATTGAACAAAACCCCGCTATCAGGATCCCCGAATACCCTCGATATAATTATAGTACAAAGAGGACGAACTTATGGGTATAGCTAGTACCTACTACTTAAAGAAGCCCCCCGTCATCTCAACATTGACTTTTTAACGGTTTTTCCCGATTGCCGCAAATGAACCGGTATAGAACAGAACTCTTTTTCGAGGCCATTATCATTTCAAGGCATTCCAAGATATTTTAAGGCTTTTAAGGCACCTATGGCATCAACCGCACCAACCACCACTCTTACTCCTCATAAGTTGCGCACGCAAAGGAAATAAGGTTAATAAATTTCAAGATCACATGACTTAAACGCTAGTCTACTTTTCCATTCTGTTTGAAAGTAACAATCTCCAATTCTCAAGAAAAAGTAAGGTCTTGATACCACCTACTCCTACCCCCCCACAACAGAATCTCCTCTCTCTATCAATTGCTTCTTTGTGGCAATTGATTCTTCTTAATCTCCTTTACACATAGACCTTGGTCAAGATGCTTAGAAACGTCATTAGACAGTCCAGCAGGACAGTGGGCGCAATCTCTGCTTCTGGCAGAATTGCTGCGGTACGTTCTCAAAATCCTCTAATCTTTTTGATTTCTTAAATAGCTACTATCTACTTATATACATTCATACATTATTTTTATGATCAATTGATGGTATCTAAGTGATGGACGTCGATGGTTTTGAGCTCCCACCAAGCTTGAACAGCTTGTTGACGAGGATTTTTCGGACTTCGGCTAACTCGACATTTTCTTCACTACACAGGGTCGAACTGCCACACCAGCAGCCTTCAACGCTGCCTCAAAACAGATCCGAAATTATGCTGCTGATGCAAAGGCATCGCCGACCGAGGTATCTTCCATTCTCGAGCAAAGAATCAGAGGTGTACAAGAAGAGTCCGGCCTTGCCGAGACCGGACGTGTCCTATCTGTCGGGTACGTGTAGTCAATAGCAACATGCATATTTAATTTCGGGATGCTCGATGTGGACTCGGAGAATGTTGTGGACAGTAGGCTGATTGATCTCCGATAGTGATGGTATCGCTCGTGTACACGGTATGAGCAATGTTCAAGCCGAGGAGCTTGTTGAGTAAGTCCGCAATATATGACGACGTACTCCGGATACTGATGGGAAGAAAGGTTCGCATCCGGTGTCAAGGGCATGTGCATGAACTTGGAAGCTGGCCAAGTCGGTGTTGTGCTTTTCGGTTCTGATCGTTTGGTCAAGGAGGGTGAGACTGTCAAGCGTACCGGAGAGATTGTTAGTAGAACAATTTGATACATGTGCGGGGTGATAGTGCTAATAAATCTACAGGTTGATGTTCCAGTCGGAATTGAGATGCTTGGCCGTGTAGTTGACGCTCTCGGAAACCCAATCGATGGTAAGGGACCAATCAAAACCACTGAGAAACGCCGTGCGCAACTCAAGGCCCCTGGTATTCTTCCTAGACGATCTGTCAACCAGCCAGTCCAGACTGGTCTTAAGTCAGTCGACGCAATGGTACCCATTGGACGTGGTCAACGTGAGTTGATTATTGGTGATCGTCAAACCGGAAAGACTGCCGTTGCTCTCGACGCCATGCTTAACCAAAAGCGATGGAACGATGGAAACGACGAGACAAAGAAGCTCTACTGTGTTTACGTCGCTGTTGGACAAAAGAGATCTACTGTTGCCCAATTGGTCAAGACTCTTGAAGAGAACGACGCTATGAAGTATTCCATTATCGTCGCCGCCACTGCCTCGGAAGCCGCACCTCTACAATATATCGCCCCATTCACTGGTACCTCCATGGGGTAAGTCAAACAGTTGAATGTATATTTCCAGGTTAGGTACTGACTTCATAAAACAGAGAATGGTTCAGAGATAACGGAAAGCACGCTGTTATCATCTTTGATGATCTTTCCAAGCAAGCCGTCGCCTATCGTCAAATGTCCCTCCTTCTCCGTCGTCCTCCCGGACGTGAGGCTTACCCAGGTAACTTAGCTCCTTCTTCCTCACACCAACCGCCAAACTGACTTATATCCAAAGGTGATGTTTTCTATCTCCACAGTAGACTCCTCGAGCGTGCCGCCAAGATGAGCGACAAGCACGGTGGTGGATCCTTGACTGCTCTCCCAATTATCGAAACTCAAGGTGGTGATGTTTCTGCTTATATCCCAACCAACGTCATTTCTATTACCGATGGACAAATTTTCTTGGAAGCCGAGCTTTTCTACAAGGGTGTTCGTCCAGCCATTAACGTCGGTCTCTCTGTGTCTCGTGTCGGATCTGCCGCCCAACTTAAAGCCATGAAGCAAGTCGCTGGTTCCTTGAAGCTGTTCTTGGCCCAATACCGTGAAGTCGCTGCTTTCGCACAATTCGGTTCTGATTTGGATGCTGCTACCAAGCAAACACTTAACCGTGGTGAAAGAGTAAGTTTATATCGGCTAAATTAAAAACATCACATGAGCTAACTATGAAACCCAACAGTTGACCGAGCTTCTTAAGCAAAAGCAATACTCCCCAATGGCCGTTAACGAAATGGTTCCTCTCATCTACGCTGGTGTCAACGGTCACCTCGATTCCGTCCCAGTTGCCAAGATTCTCCAATGGGAAGCCGATTTCATCTCGCATCTCAAGACCAACGAATCAGACTTGTTAGCAACCATCGATAAGGAGGGTGCTCTTAGCAAGGAACTCGAAGCTAAATTGAAGGATGTCGTCACCTCTTTCACCAAGAGCTTTGTTTAAATTCCTAGATTCTAAAAGTCTCAAAATAAAAACCAATGGCCATTACTACTCCTCGCGTTTCTTTTGTTTTTAGCATGTGCAGGGAGGGATGTCAAATGGGGAGATGTATTCTGATGAGGTTAGTGAGGGCTGGATGATTACGGATGGACGAATCTGGTGGGTGCGGAAGAGTTGATAGATGAAAATCAAGCTGTAAAATAGATGGATCTTCAATTCTTCCGCGTTTGTAGACACTCATCTCCCCATTTGCTACGTGATGTGATATGATGTTATGTTTGCGCAACAAGCTAAGTCCTTATGTTGGACTTGTGCTTACTAGTGCTTATCTTCCTTGCAATACTTAACAAGTTTTCAAATTCCCAGGTTCGAGCTATTCATTGTCTAGATCTCACTTGCACTTTTAAATTTTCGTCCCATTCATTGTTCAAATTTCACTTGCACTTTTAAAGTTGATTATTATTTAGATTTCATTTGCACTTTCAAATTTATATTATTCATTCTTTAAATCCCCCTTGTTATTACAAATTTAAATAAATCAAGCTATACATCATTGTCTAGATCTCACTTGTAGTTTCAAGTTTGTTTATTGTTTATTCGATTTCACTTACACTTTGAAATTCATGTTTTTCATTGTTCTAATCTCACTTGGTAATGCGAATTTGATTATTTCAGCGTTTGCACTTTCCCCTCCTATTCTGTTCCCGTTCCTGCTCCTTCCTGTTCCTTCTTGTTCCAAATACTTCCTAAACTAGACTTTATTGATTGTTCCTTCCCGCTACTTGATGTGGTCTTTCGAAAAAAATTATAGAGCTTATTTTGATATATTAGCTGGCTCTTCCTTCCATTCTCTTTCCTTTGATTTATTTTTTCATTCCTTCCTCTTCCTAATTTGCAAGCGCCAGCGAGCCATCCTCAATGAACCCTTGGTGCCTAGGAAAGGAAGGGAAGTTGTGAACACTGTTTATAATTTTCATCTTTCAAATTTCCAGACCTGGGAGTTTGATTGACTTCAAGGTTCAAGCAACGCATCAAAATTTGAATTTCACCATCCAAGTCTCTCTTAGAGATTCAAAACACTTGTATCTATAGATCTTCTAAACCTAAACAATACCATTTCATTGTTGGGACCTCACTCAATGATTGAGATTTATGAATGAATAGTGCGCCAAGTTGTGATCAGCGATAACGTCGCGGCTTGGTCTAGGATTAGGATGGGGATTTAGCTCGAGGTATCTCATGTACCCACATAGTATATTACAGTACATAAGTATAGCGCGAAAGTTGTAAAGGCGCTAGCATCGTCGTATATGCAATGTGCATTGATTGTATGTACAGTAAGTAAATAATGGATACTGATATAGTGCTTGCTAGGGGGTTGAGATGGTAGGAACATGAAATGGAAGGAAGGAAGGAAGGTGTTTGCGGTATGTAGGTAGAATACTGGGTAACTGGAGAGTTATAGAGATGGATGAGCGGAGTGGAATAGGACAGCATGTGATATGGGCTTGAGTTGTGTTGGGTTGGGTTGGTTTGGTTTGGTTGGTTGGTTGGTTCCATAAGCATGGGGATGTATATGTATATGTATATGAATATGCATATGAGCATGCATATTAATATAATAGATGCGAAGTGCCGTCTTAGGGTAGTACTGTAGCAAAATGGTAGATACTTTGCCGACACGATGATGCAGAAGGAGAATGGCAACGTAGTATTGGAATGGAGCCTCCACATTTCTTAAATTCACTTCTTTACAGCTAATACCTGGTACATAAATCGAGGATTACTGAGCAGTTTTGATTTTCTTGATACCGAGATGCATCGCAATTGCAATTGATATTCTTATCCTATGATTCATTTGTATGTTTTGTATTGCATTGTATCGTATTGTTATTGGTACGTACCAATGACTTAGAAGGCTAGAAGGCTAGACGGCTAGAACATTCACCACTTGTCTCGAATTGAAAACGGGAAAATGAATCCTTGATGATGTTGGATGTTGGTGTTGCCACCAACTCACTCTCGGCTCGTTTGCTAAATGAGAAGCGAAGCGCAAGGGAAAGGCAACGAAAGCGAACAGGCGATTGGCGGCCAAGTATAGCCAAGTACGTACAGTAGATACACTCGTTATGCTCATAAGTTTGTCATTCTGAAATGGCTAATTCATAACTAAAAAAAAACACTATGAAACCTATAAATTCTATTTGTTGATTTGGATTTGAACAATAAACTATTGTAGAGCTTGCTTTGAGAAGATTTGATTTACTTAAGTGGTGAAGTAGATGTTAAATATTGAAACTTACAATACAAAAAGAACAAACTCATTGGCATAACGAGTATGAACATTGAATAGATGGGGGAGGGGAATGGAAAGCCTAGGCTGTATGAGGAAAATGGAAATGGAAGGATCGAAGCGGGCAGCAAACAAACGCAAAGACCAAGACGCGATCTAGTTTCTGGATGAATGAGGGGAAATGGAATCAACGTAAAGGAATAAATGGATACGAAAACCGGGATTGGAACTGGAATTCAAAGTTATACTCGAATTAAAAATAGGGATTTATCCTTTTTGATAGAAAACGGCTCATGTACCAGGTATGTATAATATGTGGCTGAGGTATATGTATATTTTGATCGCTGCAAGGTAAGATGAAATGGATGGGGTTGAAAGAGGGAGGGGTTGATTGATCGGAGACATGCGGTGCGGTGCGGTGCCTTGCTAGATAAGGAATTGAATGGCTTGGCACCAACTTCGAGTCCATGTCCAGTTTAATCGATACTAATAGAGCTGCAGCATTTAAACACATGGCAGACTGCACGATAAATTAGTTAGTTGGAGTCTACTAGCATGTTTACTACCTTATCCGCCTCTTCCCGTTGCAAAACATATCGTACCATGATACTATATGATGCGGCTTACTTATTTACGCTCTCGTATATATCAATTTGTCTCTAGTCTCCTTTCCCTAGCCCCAGTGCATATCCTCAACCCCTGGGCCCTGAACACTGATGCATATAACAGGAAGGGTATTCCAAATGCTTCCATTATGTACATTGTACAGTACATTGCAGACAGGAACGGGTCTACCTTTCTTGCTTTCTCAATCGAGCTCTCATCTCGTCTCGTCTGCAGGCGGTAGGTAAACAAATTGCTTGCCTGCATGCAAGAATGGAATAGAGGCTTGTCTAGTAATCACTTCACCGCTCTTATAACTTATTACGTCGGTCGATTCAATAATTAATACCCTTACTTTAGTTTCATTTACTGGTGCCTTCCTATACCTATCTTGCATCAGCCTCCTCGTTATCTCGCTCCCATTACCTTCCTTTCGTAGGCTTCCCTTCCCTTCCCTTCCCTTCCCTTCCCTGACCTTTCATCTTCCCGCTCTTCTCCTCAGACTAGTCGAGTCTAGTCTAGTATTATCTATTCTGTTCCTTCGCTTGTACCCCACACTCACACCATCCCTGACCTAGCAGTAGTCTCTAGATGACTACATCAGACTATTTTATGTAGATGGCCCTTTGGGGAGCAGATTTAACAACAACAATGCAGTCATATTCACAATGATCCTCCTACAAACTATAGAGAGAGCCTCTTTCATTTCTTTTCGATTCATCCTATGTAGTTAAATCCCTAGCTAGTTTACAAAGTGGATGCTATCAACTGCTGTGTCGAAGTAGAAGATGCTGACCTTGAGAGACAATGTTGAAAGCATGTATCATGTATCGTAGCAAGTAGTAGCAAGTTTGTGTACCATACGTATTCCCATCCATTTTTCTCATAGTGCCATTTCCATTCGTTTCAAATACCTTAGAACTTTTTCATATCCATTTTGCCGCCATTTTGCCTCCCTTTGACCTCCATTTTTCATCAACGTACACATTTCATATTCTCCTCTCCATCAAACATACCTATTCTTTTCACATTGCTGGTGGGGGTATAGCATCAATGCCGCCTTCGCAATCATCCATAAAACATTCATCGCTTCCCTTCAATATGAACAATCAGAAACAGTGCGGCCGTAGTAACATAACAAACAAGAATTTTATAAGAGCAAAGGGGGTTCGACAGAAGATGTCAGATTAGCTCAAGTAGATCTCATCAACTTGAGCATGCATAAGATGCGATTGCTTCAAGTCTATTCTTTAAACATGATCCGTCTGTCAAAAGAAAGTGAGAAAACCTGCAAACTCAGTGAAGAGATCGCCTGCCAAAGTTCTTGAATTTTTTAAAGCTCATCATCGTGGGATCAAAGTGTAAAGTGGGCGTCGCCGGATCCGTGCTTGGTCTTTGCGGTCCTTGAGGTGTATCGAAAAGGATTGCCCTTAAAGCTCTCGAAGCGGCCTCCATGCCATTAACGTTCATGTTACAGGGATTGATCCTGCCATTCTCGTCGAATGTCGGTTTCCTGAATGCACCCATCACAACGCCACTTGAGCAAGACTTTCGAGGACCATCGCCTCTGTGGACGAGAGGTACCAGTACACCGAATTCGTGGTCATCGATCCTACGAAGATACTCTTCATCACTGTTATGGAAAAAGGTAATGTCGTATATGTTGCGCAATGTTACAACGTGGATTTCAGGAGTAAGCTCCAAACGATCCATTCCGTATGATGCTAATACGGTCAACTTAATGCCACCAGGTGCAAAGAGCTCTTCGTCTGACATGAATGGTCGTATGGGCTCAACATCGACGGCATATACAAGGTCGAAGCCAAGGCTTGAAGCTGTGAAAGCACAAGAAAACTTTGCTTCGGCGCGATAAGGTTGAGTTTGAGCAATTTCGCTGCCTGTAGCCTGGGAAGATTGATCGTAAGCAACTTCACTGCCTGTAGCCTGGGAAGATTGATCGTAAGCAATTTCACTGCCTGTAGCCTGTGAAGATTGATCGTAAGCAGGTTCACTGCCCGTAGACTCGTAAAACTTATCCTGGGCAATTTCGCTGCCAGTAGGCTGGTAGAATTGATCGTAAACAATGCCATTGCCTACAGCATGATAGGATTGATCGGACGTAGCTTGGTTCCCTGTAGCCTCGTACAATTGACCTTGAGTCTCTGCATCGCTTTCAGGTTGGGCTTGAGTGACTTCGACATATGTAAATGCATCATCCTTGAGGTCGTGAGGGTCAGTGGTAGCGCCAAACTGATTCCCGGTAACATCACTTCCACCCTGGCTATATTCGACTTCATCGTCGTCGTTTGGTGCGCCAATTCGACTCGAAACAACTGTGGATGTGGATACCATACTTCTGAAAGATGATTGACGTGTAATAGTTCTACCCGATGTAGGCGTATCCACATGTCGCTCTCTAAGAAAGCTGCTGGTAAGGATGCTATCGTCTCGATGTCCTTCTCCGAAGCTATCGATAGACAAAGCAGACATACCGACACTTGCATAACCAAAGCGACGGCGGTAATCATCGTCTTCATCCATAAAGAATGTAGAACGATTTGGTGTATTTGGGCGTTCTCCATCGATAGAAGTGAGATCAGAAGATGAGAATGGGCGAGGTGATGGCGCTCTGAATTCTCTAAGTCTGGGTGTCATCAACTCCTGAAAATCTGAGTAATTGTTGGAGAAAGTTGAGCCAACTGACAAACTACGGCGATGTGCTCGAGATCTAGCTTTCATGTACAACGCTTCCGATTCTCGAGATACTCCTGCAGAATACTCGCTTTGTGCTTGAATATAAGATTGTTCCTCACTCAAAGTAGGAGAGGTTGCAGAATACTCATTTTGTCGCTGCATGTAAGATTGTTCCTCACTCAAACTAGGAGAGGTTGCAGAATAATCATTTTGCCGCTGCATGTAGGATTGCTCTCCGCTCATAATAGACGACGGCTCTTTGTGGAGTCTGAGAGCTTGGGGTAGCAAGCTAAGCTGTGTGGCTCGTCTAGACATGCTGTCGAACCTTGAGTTCGCGAGATACTGAGCTTGGAGGTTCTCGATATCCGCCATAACTACATTTGCTAGTTCGCCTAGCTCGCGCTTCTCGTTAGGAGAGAATACAGATCGTGGTTCTCTTCCATAGATGGCAAGAACGCCAATGATTTCACCAGTACTTGCGAGCATTGGCGCACCGGCAAAAAATCGAATCCGAGGTTTGCCGATAACGTATGGGTTCATTTTGAAACGCCAATCCTGTAAAGAGATCAGTTGAGGAAAGCAGAAATTTGACCGGGGAACAAACGTCTCGAGTGTCTAAAACGACAAGGCCATCGGTAGACAATAGCACATGTGCAGCGATACTCTGGGTACGCTCGATTTGGTTGACTCGATAGACACATTCAAACATGAATGTCTCATAGTTGTCGTCAAAGAAGCTCAAAGACACGTGCTTGACTTTGAACTTTCTCATAGCTGATGAGGCTACCTCTGAAGCGTTCGGTGTTGGTTTTGCCAAAATGTCCCCCATAGCTGCAGCTTTCGCGAATCTCACCTCTTCATTGGGTGGGTGGACTGCTGGGAGATATTCAAATGTCGCACCGCAAGGAGGTGGAGGAGGTGGGTGAGTTAGATTAAAATAACCCTGAGGCTGACATTAGTCCAATTTTTGACACATTGAATACGAGCTGCGACGAAGGTCCCACTGCCGCAAAGAGTGCCTCAGCGAGTAGGCAATGCGGACCGAGACAAAGCTCGTTGAATGTCGTACAAAACCAAAACAAAAAATGAAGTATTTACCTGAGAGTAGAACCGGATATAGACCTCCCAGTCATTAAGTGCTTTTCCGTTTCCAACAGGTGCAGCTGATAAAACAACAAATTCATGTTGCTTCTCAATATCGAACGCACTTTTATACTCCCCTTCCCCATTATCTACCACTTGGCATTTCTCACTGTTTTCAAAGTGACGTCGGTGAGCTAACCATTCTTCCTGACTCATAGTTGCGTTGATGACCCTTTCTCTTGCAGCTGCCCGACATCTGCTGATCTGCGTAGCATCTCCATATGGGCTTGGAGAAGCAGGTGATCGCGGTTGCTGTTGGAGTAATGGTGTCTCCTCACGGGCGACCATTCTCATACCAGCAGCAGTGGGTCGTATAAACGGACAAGGCTGCAGGTTCAACGAGCTGATAGGATCAAAAGGGGCTGCACCATCCTTGCGATCGCTGTTGTGTGAGCTAGTGGTGAGATCTTTCTCCAGACTGTTTTGCCTTCCAAAAATCTTCCCCATAAAACCTGTCTTCTTGGTCCTGTCATCGCCCATGCGAAAGTTTCCACTATCTAGAGAATTCACTTTTGGCAGGGAAGGCCTAGTCGAGCTTTGGCTGCCACTCTGTGTACCTAGATGGTGTGCTTTTGCTCTCGGTCGCTGTACTGATGTCTCCGGTGCATCTAATCAGAAATTGCAATTAGTATTATAAACATTTGGAAGATTCAATAAGCCTGCAGCAAAATCCATGAAAATAAAACGAAAATGATGGTATATGCTAGGATCCTGGTAGGTATCGTGAATAAGCTTGTCGCTCACATTCAGCCCGATGTTTGAAGGGCTGAGACCGGCCAACAAAGGCCATAGAGTTGGATGCATTGTGGCTCGACCTTTTTATGAGGCCTCGAGGCCGCAAGGCCATGAAACTTAAACATGTTGTGGCTCGACTTTACTGTTGTACTCTCTAATATAGATAGGGGGCGGCTTGATGTTATGGATTGTTTGTACTTACAGACCACTGGACCAACACCCAACATCTTGAATACTTTATTCTAGACGCTATTAAAACCACTGTGGTAGCAGAGTTGACTTCTGAGAATCACCACACTATTTTTGTCAGTTTTTAATCCCAAAGAGTTTGTTCCTTTAGTCAATTAAGACAGGAAAAAGAGAAGCTTAAATAGCAAGGAGACATGTACTTACAGGCAATATTGATGAACCTATCGTTGAAATGCTGAAAAATTTTGAAAATAGGATTTCAAGTTCAAAGATATGTACTGGTGGCGAAGTCAAATTCTCCAAAGAGAAATTTGTGACGATTGAGGACTGCAGGAAGATGTAGTCGAGCCTAGTGGATTAGGAGCTGCCAACAAGCTGTCAACAAGTGTTCTGCTTTGTTAAACTGTTGTTGCTATTGAAATTATGTGGGCTGCTTGATCTATCAAGGGAAAGTCGACCTCTTGTAGAAAAAAAAGAGTCAGACAGATGAAGTCAGATAGATCGATGCTGGGCTATCTGGACAACAAACTGCTGGAATGTTGAAAAAAGAAAATACAATTACTGACAAGTGAATTTTACGCACCACTTTCTAAAGAAATCGAACGATTCCTACTGCCGATCAATGTTGGATGGTGAATATATTTGAATTCTCTGCAGATTGAAAAATATCAAAAGGGAAGTCGAAGCCGAGATTAAGACAGAAGGTAATGGGACGAAAGTCGTATCCACGTCTTTAATAAGTATATCCCTATCTTGTTGATGTCTTCGGCAACTTTATCCGTATCTTACCATCAAGATATGATGTGCTTAAACAAAAAGAAGTTGATAAAATTTTGATATTCCCGTCGAGGCAGGATACCGTAGAATGAAAGTTCTGAAGCAGTAAGCAGCCAATTCTTATAATAATTGCGACTTGAAAATGTATTTGAAAGTTGACTTTTGAATTAAAAATCAAAAAGTGACTTGGTTGGCTAGAATAAACAATGGTTACTGTCGCTTGTGACCTTTGACCTTTGGACTATCTTGGGACAAGAACCGGGTATCGGCCCTTAAATGTGCCGAGGATCAACAGTACCGGCTCTTGCTGAGTATATGGTATAATGGGTACTGGCTTGCCAGTGATAATTTGAAGTTGGAGGCCTTAATGCAGTTGCTGAAGTAGCAATAACCCGAAAGAAAGGATTCCTACCCAGATACCATAGACTATAGAGTTTCCAAGTCCAAACACCTACGATGACAGTGGAGGTCTAGTGAACTTGTTTCAAAGCCTCATCTCAAGTAATTCTAACTTTTGGAAGTTCGATGGGTTGATGAAGGGACCCCCACTGCCGTAGCAAGCATCTACTACCCAGACCAACTCCAGAGATGCAGTATGCGAATTGGGTTCCCTTGAACGTTGCTGCCGGTGCGAGAGTGATTCAATCTCCAAAGTTCTTTACCAGAGATACATGGAGATTGCAGACCTGTATCCTAGGAGAAGTTAAGGTGGAACAAGATATCTTTCTTCAAGACTCGAGCAAATAAGATGCAGTGGGGCGCTATTGGGTCCTCTAATCGGAGGCTCTCTAGTTCTGCTGTGTCACCAAGACTTGAAGAGTTGTCAGCCGCTATTACTTGCTGTATAGAGAATTTGTGAAAGCAGAAAGCAGTGTAATCTGAAGCGCTTCGGAGGAAGTAAAAATGCGTAACGTGGGGTTTATTGAAAATTTTATGCATAGAATATCCGATGGTACAGAAAATAAGGTACGCACAAGTACCTTTTCAAGGAAACATTAAGAAAAGATTTGATAAAGTTCCGGAACATGGAATGTGTTTTTGAATATGAAAAGTATTTAGTTTCCTTTTCTTTTTCTTTCTTCTGATAGAATTGTTTGAAAGGCGGAATGGGAAATAGAAATAGAAATGTAAACGATTTAGAATTTGAATCTGATCTTGTATGAAACCTGGAGAGGGTACTTTGTTTGGTAGGTAGGTAGTTGATCAATGAAGAAAACAATGAGCACAAACTAGGAAAAAAAGTAAAAAAGAGCTATAGCAGAAATTTTGATCTAAAGCAAGACAAGACAAGACAAATTTCAAATTCTAGATATCATGAAATGCCTAGATAGCATTGAGAACATAGAAATGATAAAATAGGAATTGAAGAAACTAGATGTAAGTTTCACATCATAATGAATTAAAGGAAGGAAGACATTAGTATCATTGTGACTTCTTCATTCAAATCCCAATACAATACAATACCGATACTAGTCAAAAAGGTAGTCGGCATAGCATGGTATTAGGTAGGTAGATCAGATCTTCGTTATGGATATCTGAGGTAAGTAGGTATTTATGATCTTAATAAATAATCATTTGCATCAGCATCAACCTTCTTCTTCTGCTTCATTATAGGAAGAGGGAGGGGTTTTCTCTCTCTCTCTTTCCATTTAAATACTATAACATTTTGTCAATATGGTATCCATTTTTGAGTAGTAAAAGCATAGGTAATGATATAAATAGGTACTGGTAGTTGGCTTCCCACATTCTATTGAAATTCTCACCCCTTACTTCAACCGATTTGTTCTCAACATCTCATCAATCCCATCATGATGTGAGTACCTAGCTAATACTGGTACAATAATACCTAGGTACTGCAGTAACATCCCACCTCATCCCATCCCACCATCACAAAGCCCTTCCCTTACTCCCCTCTAGAATTAAAGTAGCTCGAGCCGTTCTCTTGAAACTGTGATAGCCGTTTCTATCACTCATCATTTCCTTATACGATTAGATCTGTCTTTGAGACATCGACTCATAACGGTATGGTATTGTTTGTATTGATTTTCTTTTAGATGTATGTGTTAGGTATGTGCTCTGCTGTGGTGCGTGCTGTGCTGTGCTGTGCAGTTGTGTTTCTTCTCATTTGCCAAGTAAAAAGCTAAATAAACGACCAAGGTACTCCACATTATTAAATTCATCCCATCACAATCACCCATCAGTGCACCAGATACACCAGATGTAAACACCTACCGTGCGTAGATCAACCAGTGAGATGATTGAAATAATTGTACTCTTTCGGGTTGTAACCTACCTACTTCATCTTCATCCTACCCAGATACCTTCTAATAACCTCAAAAATATCCACCGCTCCTTCTGTCCAACGTTTAATACGTCATGCTGTAGGGGAATTATCAAAACCCCCTGATATCTGCCTACCTACCTACTTATCTACCTAAGTATCGTATGTTCCATTGAGCAATGGAAATTGGATAGGTACAAATATTGAATAATTTGATATTTGTTCCTTTTAATGTCCCACAGACTCTCAAATTTTCAAATTGGTCCGTCTCGACCATGGGTAGATTCCCAAATTCCGCTGAAAGCTGTGAAAAGATGCGTGCTACGCACGATATACTTCAAGTACATGCTTTGCCCCTCTTGTTCGCATGTCAACTTGCATAGTACATACAATAAAGTACTGCACATGTATCTTATAAAAAGAGTAATACATTGCGCATAATCTGTATTGTACTTGAGCTCGAGTCTTCCATGGAACGGGATGTTGTGTTATTTCATATGCAGAAAATTTTCCGATGCACACAAACTGTTCAGCAGCAAGGCTAGATAAACTTTCAAGCGAAAGAAAAGCTTTGCGTTTGGTTTTAATTGTGCTTCCTGATACTACATTCATATCCGTCAATCACGTTGCTCAGCTGTATGCAGCGTTTTCTTTGGGCCAACCCCTTCATTGCCTTACTTTACATCCTACTTTTGTCCAATCTTTGCTTGAAAGAACTGCTACCAGATGTGATGTAAATATTTCCACGAGTTTGTTTATAATTCTTGGCCCAATTTCTTTTGCAAGGCTCAAATACAGGTCTGCCCTTCCATACAATCTATTTGAACATCAAAGCTCCGATGATCGCCGCCATTTGTATCACCAAAGTGCCCCTCTGTTGTATACTGCAACCAGCCGTTTATCGGGCTCCCAACCAGCTTTCAGGTACCTGCAAATTGCCGGCATCATGTGCTAGACAACCTTGGAAGACAAGAAGACAGAATTGGATGTTTTTAATGCTGTGGAGCATTTAGATGGCAGATAATATACTTGATTCTTCAATCTTCACTGGCACAGATATCTGAGAACTACAGAGGGTCCTCATAACTTTCTCTATTTGTTACTTAACTGATGAAGTATGATATTATATTATTAATTTAGCAGGCGACAGATATGACATGCCAGGGCGAGATGTCAGTCGTATTGCACCCCTACTAAGGATAGTATTATGGCAATTTAGCTAACACAGCCTTGTCCCAGATATGAGTATCTGATTGAATACCTAGCACCAGGATTATGATATCTTTGACAATGTGCACACCACAATGAGATACAGGTATGGAGAGACATAATGGTCTATGCTTGTAGGCTATTTCCTAATATGTGAACATCTCACACCTTTTAGAGTTTTCCCACCAAGACAGAGGATCTATTTCGGTAATTAATAGCTATAGATAAATAATCTATTCATAAACTGTACACTGTAGATAGAAGCCCCATTTCAGCTTAGTTGATCATGTTGTAAAACAGACAGGGTAAATAATATACCGAAAAAAGGCTTGAATACAATAACGTTTGTATAAGTTTATTCTCTAAGTGGAAGATGGACATTGAATCGTTGAAAAGGGGTTTGAAGATTGGATTTATTAACAGAAGGATGAATAATAAGTATTATGAATTTGATCTATTAAGTGAAAGATAAATAATAAGTATCATAAATTTGATTCATTGAATATTTGTTGAAGATTGGGTGGGCATTGTGTGCATTTATGCTCTTTCCAATAATCATTTCACCAGATTAGCCATTACCAAATAGACAATGTGTAGTACTGACCGTCATATCGGGTTTACAGCCGTAGTATTTAGGATTTCACATTCTGCTTGCTTTGGAGACCACTGCAATATTATCTCGAGGATTAATGAAACTAGGGTCATCGCATGTATCTAATAACAAATATACGATGACAACGAATTTGGCGGTAATACTTCTGTATATTCATGAAGATATCCTTCAATTTGGCTGTTTCTGCGTGCTTGGGATTCGGTTGGAGTTGTTAGCACTTGCTTCCCTTTTTTTCTGTCAAGGGGGTATTGATGATACAACAATTAGCATGGGATCATATACCCTAAGAGAATTGCTTCAGCCCGAAGTGAGATGGATTCCGGACTTGTAGGCTCAGAATCTTCCCCTCTGTCCCGTCTTTAATTGCATGTCATGAATCCATGCCTGGCACTACTGAGGGAATGTTTAGTAAGTGGCAGAATTCATCACTTGATCACAGCGGACACAAGAGGGCACATATCAAATATGGCACAGGTATTCTATTGACAACGGGATAGAGTTAAAAAATGTTTAATGCCTAGTAACAATCATCAACCATGATCTTCTCTGACTTATTGAGCTTTGGATGAAACGATTTCTAGAAATTCAATTAGCACATATCTATGCTGCGGATAAGATACTACATACTCTCCACATCAGCGACACTTTGTTGCAAAATTTGTTGCAGAACCTTGGGGTTCTCAAGTTCCTTTGTGATCTTGGAGATAATGCTCTCTGAAAGTTCTTTTTGTTGACGAATCTTCACCTGCCCTTCATATCTAACCCAGGAGTCGAGAACGGATTTGGCCTCAGCAGCAAGAGCAGTGCTCTGCTCGAGTTCGTAAGCCTTGGCCTCGAGTTGTGCGGTTTCCTATAAGTCCTAATCAGCAGGGTGTTCTTAATCAACACTCACACCCACACCGGTTCAACCCATACCTTTGAAACCTCAAAAAGGGTCTTGGTAATTTCAACAACACTGCCCAATTGCTGGACGCTGGCGATTCTGGTCTTGACAGCTTCAGTGTGATCCTCACGAGCAGCATTCAAAATGTTCTTGATTTTGTTGACTTGGCCAGTTGCCCACTCCGAGTACATTGGGCCGCCAAACTTAATAACAGAGCCCCAAATGCTCAACAGACAGAACATAACAACTGTTTCTTCATTCACAACATAGTATTCGTTGCTGAGAGCGTAGATGGAAAGCCCGGCAGTCGAGGAAAGAATTGCAGACTTGGAGATAAGACTATTTCCTGGGAGGGCGTCAAGGATTGACTGAGCCTTCTTCTTGGGGTCCTCTGCTGGTACATTGGATGACGATCGCGAGGTCGAGAGGGATGTGAGGGCCGGAAGGGTACGGGTGGAAAGAGTTGGTCGAAGACGAGCGGCCCCTAGCTTGTGTTAGTTGTTGCGACCGAAATCAATTGCGCCATAATTGCTGGATGTAATATTCGCTTCATACCTAAGGCGCTCCTTGTCAATCTTGATGCCATTGTGAGATGAGGGGAGATCTTTAAAGCTTCTCAACTTGCTTGAAAGGCTTGAGACGAGGTTCTTTCGGAATTCGCTACAATCGTTGTCATCACGTGTCGCGGAAAACCTTCAACGTAACCTTAATATTATGCATAGGTGTCTGAGGCATTTATATCTTTTCTAGCTATCATAGGCTTGGCATGAATTTTATTTTCTGATAAGAAAATCATATTGCCAAAAAACATATTGGAGTTGACAAAATACACAATTAATTACGAATTTCACCATGCCCAGCATAATTTCCAGTTCGAGTCGTCCTATAAAAAGGAAGAGAACAGTCTCAGATAAAGGACCTTCGAAGCGTGCACGCTCAGAAAGCAGTGAGGAAGATTCACAGGCGCAAATTCTCCTTCTGGAGGGAGAGATTTTCGAATCGAAGAAGAATTACAACAATATCGCAAAGCTAATTGGCATCACACGAGATATTTCCGAAGGACCCGACGCTCCTATACTTGCTTCAATCTCGTTATGCCGTATCTTTACCAAGCTGATTGTCTCCGGGGCCCTACAGAAGACGAAAGAGAGCTCGGAAAAGGATGTCCTAGTTGTCCGATGGCTCAAGGAAAGATATTCGGAATATAAGATTGTACTGCTTGAAATGTTGAGCCAGGAAGATGTTGCATCAACTGCATTGACACTTTCCATGAGGATGTTGAAAGCGGAGGGGCAGCACCTTCTAGGCGGCCAGGAATACAGCTTTCCCACTGGATTTCTCACTGATATGATCCAAGTTCTGACCCGACCCGAGAGTGATAGTGGCGCGAGAAGAGAATTCAGCGAGAAATTTGTTGAAGAATACGACGACGTTCGATTTTATACGTTAGAAGCTATTGGGTGAGTTCGTCTGATCTATCTCTTGGTGATATGCTAACCTTTATAGGAAAATCCTTGGAGACGCAGAAGTTCAATTAAACGAACGTTCCTTCGACAGCTTTTATGAGATTCTCACGTCGATATCATCAGTTCCGGAGACTAAGGATGAGCTCGAAGACTTTTTAATACCAGCCCCGAAGAAGAAGACCCACGCCCTATTTTCACTTACGCAACACAAGAAGCGCGCACAGGAAGCATGGTTAGCAGTTATGAATATGGAAATGAACAAAGAAAGGAGGAAGCTGCTCTTAGCGAAAATTACCGATTCTATTGCGCCGTGGTTTACCAAACCTGAATTGCTGATGGATTTCTTAACGGATTCATACAATTCGGGTGGGTCGACCTCCCTACTATCCCTTTCGGGTGTCTTTTACCTGATCCAAGAGAAAAATTTGGATTATCCATCATTCTACCGAAAACTCTATTCCCTTCTTGACGCAGGCATACTTCATTCCAAACACCGTTCCAGATTCTTTCGTTTATTGGATACATTTTTGTCGTCCTCACATTTGCCGGTAGTACTAGTCGCGAGCTTTCTGAAAAGGCTCTCCCGCCTAGCATTATACGCTCCCCCTTCAGGAGTCGTTGCGGTTGTGCCGTGGATTTACAACATATTGAAAAAGCACCCCCAGTGCTTGTTCATGATTCACCGAGAAATTAGGGGGGAAGAAGCCAAAAAGCTCTTGGAAGAAGAGGGGCTTAGAGATCCATTCGATATTGACGAAGAGGATCCGATGTTAACAAACGCTATTGATAGCAGCTTGTGGGAAATCGTTACGCTGCAGTCACATTACCATCCAAATGTCGCAACCCTTGCCAAGATAATCTCAGAGCAGTTCACGAAGCATGCCTACAATATAGAGGACTTTTTGGACCATTCTTATGGTAGTGTAAGTTGCCATTGAACTACGATGCCCAAAAGATACTAACGAGAATTATCAGATGCTTGAAGCCGAGCTATCGAAGGATGTCAAGAAAATACCGGTTGTTGAATACGAGATACCCAAGAAGGTTTTCATGAAGCATGAAAAAGATTCCGGGTTGGAAGATTCTCTACTTGTAAAGCTTTGGACCTTTAATTAGAATAATAGATTAGATTACATCGTAACCGTGCTGTCATACGCTACGACATTTCGTGGATCGTGAATGTTAGCATTTATCTTGCTGAGATTAACGGTGGAGAATCATAAATGAAGAAATGCTATATTTTATATACCCTTGACCATCAAAGATCCTTCATTGAGGCTTTAATGGAACTTGTAAGAGAGAAGGAAGTATCATACCAGACTGTATTTACCAAATTGTCTAGCTTTCTAAATATATTTGCACTGTCGCTAATCCTTAGAATCGTCGTATAATAAAAGTTTGGTAGAGTACAATGTATCATATATTAATAGCTTATAGCTTTACTGTATATTGCGAACTAGCCCCGCTCAAGTAACCTGACTGCGCCTGGACTCTGGAGCCTATTGCGCAGCAACCTCCGAATTTATATGATCTGCGGCAGTGACTACCTAGGTATCCTAATCGTTCACCTTCTACTAAAAAAATAAGCCTTGCATAGCTCGTGAATTACACAGCAATAATGGCAGTCATCCTTGGCGCTACTTGTGATTCTAAAGTCACAGCCGCATATTCACTGGGCGGTAATTCATATTATTATTCGCAGAACCATTCTTATTTACGATCTGTAACTCTTATCAACCCAGGACACAATATTTACACCTCCTTATTAGATGGACTGAAATTACAAAATGGCTCTTCGCGATATGTTAAAGAAGAAAGCAAAGGTCACAGACCATGACGTACGGTCCCCACAGGCCGATCCACAAACACCCCAATTCACGTTCATGCGAAGCGTAAGGCAACTGGCTCAAATATACCTCAGATTCGCACATATCTAACGATGTATTCTAAAAGGACACACATACGCAAGAAATGAT
Source organism: Rutstroemia sydowiana (assembly GCA_000812895.1). NCBI lineage: Eukaryota > Fungi > Ascomycota > Leotiomycetes > Helotiales > Rutstroemiaceae > Rutstroemia > Rutstroemia sydowiana. The sequence goes on along the minus strand of JWJB01010127.1, from coordinate 15,650 downwards.
CTCCCCTCCAAGTTTCTCGTCTGTAGAATCCTCTTCTCCTCCCTCTGTCGAACGAACCAGCCACGAATCACGCGCCTCTCGTTTCTTTAGAGGGCGTCCTAGGAGCGGTTCAGGTGAATCCGGAGGCTCTAGAACATCGGCCAGAGAATCCCCTCCGCGGTCGGCGCCCAAGACAACTATTTTGAACAAAAGGCTGTCACACCGATTTGGCTTGCGCAAACATGAAGTTGAATCGTCCCATGTCCCGCGCGATTTACCCGAGATTAGTACCGAGCAAGCGACAGAAGATAAAACTGTGACAGAAGGGCAATGGGAAAAGCGGGCTACAATATTGGCACAGCAGAATGGAAGATCGTTAAGTAGGCCCGGTTCAGCAGGTGGCACACCACCTAGGGATGTAGAAGGGATGGCTCGAGCCACAAGCCCTGGGAGGAGCAATGGAAATGTTATCACTAGCAGAAATACAGATGAGGATCTTCAGAAGGGCATTCGACTTCATGAGGCGGGGCATTACGAGGAGGCAACAAAGATATTTGCAAGATTGGCAAATCCTGACGGGGACAATCACGCCCTAGGTCAAATATTATACGTAAGCCCATCAACGCTACCTCACATGCACTGTGTGAAAGCTGGGACCGTCAAATTCCAGCTTATCAAGCTCCCTGATGTCACTAGTCTCCGTCGTTCCCTGCTTGCCAGCTATGATCTCCTGTCGAGCATTTCCTGATCAGATTGCTAACATTGCGAAATAGGGTCTAGCCTTAAGGTACGTTGGCGGCCCCTTATGCGACCTGGATCACACCGTCAGATGAGGAATCTTAGCATTCCTTCCATATTGAACTCGATTTCCTAATTGATGATATAGGCATGGATGGGGATGTGAAGCCAACCCAGCTGAAGCTGTCGTCTACCTATCCGCAGCAGCATCAAATGCGGCAGCAAGTACGTACCCTCCATGTTATTGTCTAGCACGTTTCACAAACCCCTCTGATGTCACTACACCTCAATAATGGCACAATACTGACTGCGTGGTCCAGTTGAGGGACTTGTTTTACAAGCCGGGAGCATGAAAGGAGGACCGGCAAAGGGTGAACTAGTCATCGCGATCTTCGAGCTGGCGAACTGCTTCCGAAACGGTCGGTCCCCCCTCTGAGTTGTCTTTCTGTTCCTGGCAATCATCTGCCACGACTAAAAACCTTATTTCATATGTTTCCTTCGTCGCTCCATTTCACATCTGGACAAAACAAACTACAAATCATGGATTTCCTAATGGGGTAATACTGACGTGGGTATATTACAGGCTGGGGAATAGCAAAAGATCCAATTGCAGCAGTGAAAGTAAGTGGAACATTCGTCATTGGGTCGGCTTATTGTCTGCTTAAAGTTTACTGACGTTATTTAGTATTATCAGACGGCTGCAGAACTGGGTGACACAGGTACGCAACCACTTTCCGCCTAACAGTCTGCTCGCGCCATTTACTAATCGTACCGTAGATAGCATGAACGAGGTGAGCCTACCAAGATTGGCATCACAATTTGATGTTACAGTGATCGAAATTTTATATCGAGCTTGGCAGCCGAATTACAACTCGAGTTCTACATAGATCTGATCTAGACAATGTTAACTTTTTGTACAGGTTGCATGGTGTTTCCTACAAGGGTTTGGTAAGTCCACAGATTTTCTCGGTCGCTCCCTCCGCAGGAACCTCGTAACCATCGTGTTTGCCTAATCCAAAATGCTAACCACTTTTTCGCAGGTTGCAAAAAAGACAAAGTAAGTCACCAACCAATCAGTCATTGTCACCAGCCTCGACCGTTCTATCTTCACTGTGGCTTGCGCATGTCAAATTCACATTGCATTTTGGGCAGCAATGGGGCATGCAGTCTTGTCTTGCGTTTTGCCTTGCATTACCTTGCCTTTCTCCAACCGAATTGGCCCTCCTCGGTTTTCAGTTTCCCCACACCCAAACATACACAAATCACTCTCAACCAATAGTAAAAGATGAGGCTCATTGACTAATCATGTTCTTTTCTTGTAGTACCGGGCAGCGCAGTATTTGCGAAAAGCCGAGAAAGCAGGTTCAAAAACACTAGGCAATACATGGTAAGTCTTTACGATTTCTATTGTAAGCTCATGGTGATAGCGTTGTTCCTCCAATTAAATACGCTCTCTCCTACTGGTTTTCCCACCTTTACGGTACACTATCAAGTTTTTTACTTTTTAGTTTGGAATTATCGCGGTAGTCCCGTTTACCTTTGTGATTTTCCCAAGTACCTATGAAAAAAAAGAATGACAAAAACTCGAGTGGGTCCATAATATTCTATGCGTACAATCAAGCGATGCAGCAAGAGAATGCGAAGTACAGACATTAGTTGGCTCTCAGTACTTTCTCGGCAATGTTGGTTTTGTTCGGTTCTGCAACATCCTTGCAACTGCGTTGTTGGTGGATTACTTGTTTTGCTGACTGAATTTTTTAAATGGCTGCAGGATCTGGAAGGAAAAGTACAATTGATCTTTGCTTTTAGTGGGAAGTAGTATGGTTGGTGGATGGGGTTGGGGGTGTCTCGGAGTTCTTTCTTGCTGCGATAGTGAAGGAAACGGGTGGTATGGTTCAGGACTTTTCCTTTTTTTTTCATAGCCTTTTGCCTCTTTCGAAAATGCGCCAGTCCCTGTTGGGCGAATCTCGTCATATCGGGCATTATTTGACCTCTGCTTCGTTATGTCTCTCGGGTCAGCTCAGGTCGGATCAGGTCAGGTTCAGGTCAACTGAGACACGGAGCCGAACGTGCATTTATATTTGGAGGGTGGCTTGGAAAGATCGAGACCTCGGATGCGCGGGCTATTAGGTTCTCATGAAAGGGTATCACGTTATGGTTCGTGGCCATCGTCATGGCCATGGCTATAATCATGATAAAGATGTGGCACAGGATAGATAACATTGAGTTCGTTGTGAGGCAAGGTATGAATGAATTGGAATTAATAGGGCAACTTCTCAATCCTTTGGTTCATTTTGTGACTTGCAACATCTCCTTCTACCTATTTCTTGTGCAAAATGGAGTTTTCTAATTCGTGACGTGAGTTGGGGATGACGCATTGCGCCCTTGAGGTGTGGCCTCGATCATCCCATGTTCATACTGCCTTAATATCTGCATTTGCGTTTGAGTTTTACCGTATGGTATTCTATGCTATGCTACAGTAGGTGTTGTGTTGCGCTGGGTTGGGCTGTTGTATTACCTACGCACGTACTTTATCTTGCATTTGGGTATGGTTTTAGGTTTTTCATCTTGATTTGACGTTACTTGCAATATCAAAGTGAGCGTGAGTATAATGAGTTTACTATGATATCTAGGGCGCGCGAGAATAAAGAGACTTTTAAATGCCCTTTTTTATAAATTCAAGTATTCATTTCCTATTTAAAGAATAAAATTTATAAAAGTAAATGTTCATCTTTTGTTTAGAGAATAAAATTTATAAAAGTAAATGTTCCTCTTTCGTTTAGAGAATCAATTCAATAAAAGGTGTTTTTTGTCCCTTCCAAGACTTTACGTTAATCGTTGAACAAATTATGCCTTATAGAACAAGTTACCCAGCCAAGACTAATGGAGGAGGTTTATTGAGAGATCGGCTTACCTACTTAGGTATTACTTCCCTTCCAGGAATTTTATGGGCTCTGCGCCATGCCCATGTATAACGATCTCGTCTTCTGTGTAGGTAATTCTACTACTACGCCATTTATGCCTGCCCACCTACGCTATATTATACTTTGATTTAATCTGAATTTACGTCTGTTCCAAAATCTTACTATATGTTGTTAATTTACATTTTCCATCTTTCCTGTACTGGTAGTTCTTTCCCCCCACCCCACTTCTATATCTTGTTGCCAAACAAAAAATCTTGGAATTTACATTCGTTGGCTAGTATGCTGATGCTACCACTAAGTACCCTACCTAGATAGTAAGTACTAACTGGGGATGTTACTGTACTGTACAAGCAAAAATGCAAATGCAAATGCAAGATCAAGGAAGGTACAGTATCATGGTTCTTCATGGTATAATACCTATTTTGAAGAATTATAAGTTTGTAAACCTCGTATTAGTGGAAATCCAGTACGTATAGTGCTAGTATCATTAGAGAGGGAGTCGTTATGTTTCGCAGCAAAGAGGGCCTGGCTGCACATGATATTTTTTTCTTGCATGCACGTGAGACGAGTGGAGTTTATACATTTTTTCTTGGAAGCTGGATGGAGGGAGGGTGGGGACTTGCCGGTTTTAGATGGAGGGGTGAATGGGCGAATGGATAAACGGGTTAGAAAAGAAGTGGTTGCCTTTTTAGGATAGGTGCTGCTTTCCTCATTTGAAGGTTGGAGGGCTTTACTTCCTCTTTTGTGATCGAGATGAATCTTAAAGTTTTCGTTGAGTTGGAACTCGGATTTGATGGTATTGCGGGAGACGCCATGTACTGCGATGCGATGCAAGGCAAGGCAATGCAATGCGATGTATGTCCCTGTTTATGGTTATGATGGTTCAGTTGGTGAGGAGAGATGAGATTTCTCTACTCTAGTTAAAATTCATCTTTATTATCTTAGTGTGTTGATGCTGCTATGTACTACATTCTGGGGAAGGATATACAGTAAATAATGTCCTAAAGGGGATTTCAGTAGACAAAGATGAATGTCTGAGCTAGGAGGAAATGTTTAACTGGTTTGCAATGCAAAGTGTATGTAGTGAGGGTTGTGTTTTGGAGATGCTGCAATGTATATGTCATGCTATGCTATGCCATGCAATGCAATGTACTTCCTAGGGAATGGGGACAATAAAATAATGGAGGAAAGGAATGATATGAAATGCGGCTTCACCGCCTTCGATGAGGTAGGTCGATATAAATGTTGATACTAATGCGGATGCGGGAAGGAAGAATGCGTACTAATGTATATACTATAGTAGTTACTGTATGTACCAAACTACCAAGCTGCAGTTTTCAAGGTACAGTAAGTCCCTAGAAATACTCTACTCTACGTACGATAGAGCAGGGAATATGATTCGAGTGCTTACGATGATGTCTGGTAGATGGATTTGCATTTGAGGTGCGGGTTTCGCGGTGGGGAGGTTTATTACAGTACTGTCTGTACTTGGTGCAGGAATAGTAGCTCAACTTAGTAGTATCGTAAATGTAGATAGATGATGTATGCATTCAATACATTCTAATCGTACCATACCATATGGTTTCTTTTCAAAAAGAAACAAAAGCCACCAACACTACCGCTACTGCATATATTGAGACTTAGTACATGCATGTCATAGATGTACAGTAGAAAAGGTGGGGAGTGGAGTGTTGGTTGTAAAAGACGGATAGATTCGGGCTCGGAATCAAGGATCGGCTTCGGGGATTGGAGAGGATAGAGAGAATAGCGGAAGAGGATAGTTTGTTGAGAAGAAGTTTTTTCCCCGTTGCAGATGCAGATGCAGTTGTGAAGGTGGATTTGGATGTACTGTACAGTACATATAAGTATGCTATGCAGAAAATTTGATGGGTATGTACGAATATGGATATTAGGAATCGGATGAGAATGGCGAGAACTGGCCTTCACTTCACTTGACTTTGATATGACTTTACTGGACTCGAATTGACGGAGTCGAGCGTATTGAAACTGTAGAGAAAGTCAAAATTGAAGCTGGACAGATGTCAGTGGAGCAATGATGGGACTATCCGAAGTGGAGTCAAGTACTAGTGGGTGCGGCTTCAAGTCCAGATTTCTGAATCTGTCCAAGTTAGCATTCTAGTTCTCTCTGCATAGTATAGCATCATATGGTGGCGGACATGAAATTTCTCAACCATGTATGCATTCCGCCCAACATGTATACTATACCATATATCAATTCATTCTGCGCAATGTGCAATGAGAAGTGACAAAGTTCACAAGATTAGTGAGCAAAAAGCGAATACCGTAAGCACCAAATCAAAGCACAGCAAAAACCTAGCCAACTGGAAAGAATGGAAAGAACATAAACAAAAACCACAGTTAGCAAACATGAAACATGAAACAAACCCCTAAAACATGAAACGCAAGCTCCTTCCTCTACTTCATAACTATGGTAAACATATTTTCTTCATAATCAAGCAAGCAAGCAAGCATGCACGGAGCTAGCATTAGACTGCAGTGAAGATCAGCTCAGACATACATACATAATACATAAGTACATACATGATATGATTTCATCGTCACTTCCTGCACCAGCACTAGTTTCTACCCCGTGTAACGTGTACGTTTCATCTATTTTACGTTTCATGTTCTCTTGGTGTTCTAACTTTTAAGTCTGGGGTTATGATTGGGGAGTTTTATTTTTGGGTGCTTTTTTTCGCACGATTCGGAAGAGTTGAATACGAGAATTGTATGTGTGATCACTGGATCTAGCGCATGTAATGAATGATGAGAATGGGAATCAAGATTGGTTGAGTTGAGGGATGGTGATTTTCATTGCAGCTTTGGTACGAGCTGAGGTTGTGGAGTTGGAAGAGTAGACGGATACACTTCAATGGTCGAGTTGGTTACTGGTTATTTTGCTTTTGCTTTTACTTTTAGACTTGGGGTTTAGGCTCTGAGAACTTCTACTGTAGATCTATCCAGTTTGCTTGGTTCATTGGTTTGGTTCGTGGGACTGATTGATTTGTTTGTTGGTGAGAGGTGATTGGATGGATAGATGAGATGAGGAACTCCAACTTTGACTCACATGGGATTGGATGAGTTTGTTAGTGCTTCTGTTACTATGGAAATGTTTTGTGGAGCTGGAGGGGTTGAGTTTTCAGTACTCGTTATGGTCCTAAGTTTGCGCTTTTTCTACTATAGATTTCAATGTTCAACAGCAATTTTAACAAATAAGATTTATAAAGTTGATTGTTCTTGTCCCATCTGATCAATCAGAGAGTCTAAAAGTGCCAAAAAGGTCCTACAACGTAAAGAGTTCATTGTCTGAATTCAGTTTAACAAATAAGATTTATAAAACTCATTGTTTAACGTCTACTTGAAGACATTGTTCTTGTTTCAACTGATGATTAGGTACTGTAGTCTATTCTTATGAGGTGAGAAGGAAGGGAAGAGGAATATTGTAAAGGCACAAGGCAAACATTTAGTCGGGTATGAAGATAAAACACTGAGTTCATTAAGATTGGTAGATAGCAAACCTCAACACCTCAAGTAATACAAATCACAAAGCAAAGAACATATCACAGTAGCAGAAGGAAGTAAAAATTGATCATGATAAACTCTCATGTTTCTTCTCTTTTTTCTTGTATTTTTTTGTTGTCTGTTTCTTGTCAAGGTGAAGTTAAATACATAGTATCCTCCCAAAACCCAATACAAATACCATTGACAAAGATGACTAAATACAAGGAGAAGTCAAAAGTATAAACTCCGAAATGAGAGTTGTGAAAACATCTTTCCACCATGTCAAAAACCCATTGACTGACGGAAATCGGAAGGAGATAGGTAGATATGCGTAGGAAAATCTCCGATTGTGACGCGATCGGCCGGTGTGGTGTGCTTCGTTTTCCCCATCCCATGGGGTGTGATCATTATCCCTAGTCATGAGTAATTGCTATCATGACTCCCGGAGATAGATCCGTAAAAACAAAACTTTTAGTAGCATGTATGCGATGTCATCGATCGTATAGGTAGGTGGAAACGCTTCGTGAGAACAAACTTGGAGGGGGTATTTGCGTGTAAAAATCGCGCGCGAATTGTGTGTATCTTTATGTCGTAATATGTAAATAAATTCATGAAATGGTTCGTGGTAACGTAGTGTAGTCGTAATAATAATAATGAGGCAAAGAAAATTGGTTGCTATGTATAGCTTGGTGTGTGTAGGGTTTTTTGTAACCCCCCCCCGTTTCCTTCCAGTCCGTCCAGTCCAAGAGTCCCTTCTCCTCCATTAACCCACCCCACCCCCAGCCAATTTACAATATGTATTTCCCCTGTCCAGCTGCGAGCTGATGTCGTCTTATAACTGGCGAAAGTAATAATAGAAAATTTCCCAAGTTTGATGACCCGACGCTAACTATGATCGATGATGATGCAATAATAGGAAATAAACACAACAATTTGTACCATAAAAACCATAAGACCATGAACCATAAAAGCCATTAAGCAATATCCAAAACAAAAATAAAAGTATTAAAAACAAAACGCTCGCTATTTCGCTCCCAAACAAAATAGAAATTAAGAATTTCCGTAAAAAAAAAAAATATATGCGTGAGCAATAAAGTCTCTGATCGCAATGAAGCCATAAATCATAAAAGCCGTAAAGATAAAAACCAGTGATGAAGTATTGATATCGAAGTGGAGTTGATGATGTGACAAGAATTTTGGGTTGAGCTAAGAATTTAAGCTCCCGTTGGTTCGCACTCTTCTTGGCCATTTCTCGAATTACATTCCGAGACAAGTTTAGCGAAATTCCTTACAACTTCACTTGGAACTTGATCCCAAAGTAATGAACGAGTGTAGACCTCTGCAGCCGATTTCTTGGAATTCGATCGCATAGCAGCAAGTGATTCACCGAGATTTTTTCGTCCTTGAGAAGTTGATGTTGTTCTAGGAGCATTATCGAGGAAGTCCTGGGAAGTCAAGCCGTTATATTGTGCTGCAGACAATGAAAAGACTTGTTCGTTGTTTTGTTCTTCCGTTGGTTGTGAAAGAGTGTTGGCGAGATCGCCCAGAGTCGAAGACGTGACACCAACCATTTCACTTCCTCCCATGGAAGGATTTTGAGTGGTTGACCAGGAGTTACCAGATGGAAGAGGAGCAATTGCGTTGGTGACATCGGAGACAGCAGAGACGGCGGATTGTTGAATACCAGCATCCTTGAACACATCCTCGAGGAGTGTTGCAGATGCAGCACGAACATCATCCGACATCCGAGGAATGCTGGGAGATGTGCCCTTAGAGGCGACAAAAGCACCAACAAGAAGCAACATCAAAAGCAAGCCTTGAGCAGCTGGCTTCTCGGGCTCACTGAGAAGGGAAGAATCAACCTTCTTAGCGGGAACCAAAGAATTCTCAACCTTAACTTCACTCTCCATAGAGAAATCGTTCAGGAATGAGATGTTGTCCCAGTTGCCATCCATGGTCAGCCCATCAATGTCAGAGTAGTCGGCAGAGAAGCCAGTCGAACTGGGAACAGTTGACATGGCGGTGCTCTCCATCTTCTGCATGTGGTCTGTGAGGACGCTCACTTTCTTGCGGAGGTCGCCGGTTTCGAGGGTGTGAGTTCGGACCATCTCTTCCTTCTCCATCTGCAATGCCTCGATGTATTGTTGGTACTGTTGCTCTTTGCGTGCATACTCATCCAAAGCAAGTTTGGCTTCAGCCAAGTCCTCCTCGAGATCATTGATCAAAGCAGTGTAGTGCTTCTTCTCATCCTCGAGGCGCTCAGTGTGTTGCTTCTTTCGTTGGCGTGAGTCAAGGCTATATTTAAGGTTAGCGCTAGTATAGAAAGTTCGTGACCAAATGTTAAACTTACGCTGCTTGTCTGTTCCTCAACAATCGCTTTTGTTGTTTGAGCTCCTTGATCTCCTGCTCATCGGTCGATTGAGCGATAAGCTGGTCGATGTTGGTAAGATTCCTCTCGGCTGGAATATCGAAGCGAGCATTCTTCTTTCGGATACCATCTCCCCTTCTGGACATCTCAGGATGCGATCGTAACGTTGGGCTATGAGGTCGCATACGTTTAGGCATGCGGTGATCCATAGAGTCTGTTACGGCCCAATCCTTTTGTGGTGATGGATGACTTGAACCAATGGTGTTTGCTGAGAAGATGGGGAGCTGATGGTTGCCAGGGTTGGTGAAAGGAGTTTGAACGGGACGTTGGAAGATTGGAACATTGACCTCGAACTCAGATGGAAGTCCATCATGACCTTGCATAGGCGTGCTCATACCCGAACTATTTCCCATTCCCCATCCGTGGTTTGAGTGACCGTAAGCTGCATTTTGTGCGGCCTCGATGCGCATGAAAGGGTTGTTGCTGTTGTGCTCGACAAAGGGATTGTTTGAAGCCATTGGTTGCATATCAACATGTTGCCATTCATCACCCTTGGGTGAAAACAATGTTGAAGATACTGCAAATGATTCCCTTCGGCTATTGTCCATGGGTGGTGACATCTCCAAACCAGAATCTAACGCAGAGTGATCGAGAATGTTTTCATCAAGAATGCTTCCTTCATCCTCCTCGAAATAATTATGAGGTTGAGTGTCGACAGATAACGACGACTGTCTGTAATAGCTGTGCATTGGAAAGGCTGCCATATCTTCTCGAGTTACTCCAGTTGTATGTGTGTAAGGTGGATGTGATATGATGGAAGTGATGGTGGGCGGGTGGGTGGTGGATTTATAAAAGAGGTGGGCTGTGAGAAGCGAGAGTTTATTTTCGGATGAAATTGGAATGGGGTAAAATTGATTGGAATAGTGGCGGTGAGAAAAGGTAGAAAAGTTATCGGTCGTCAACGATCACGAAAAACTTGGAAGAAATAATTATCGGATGTGAAGAGATGATAATAATCTTGGTTAAGAGGATGGATGAATGATAATGAAGTAGGATGAGATGAGGATGTATAGAAGCACTTTTTTTTATTTGACTTTTTTCTTTCAAAGGAAAAAGAACAAGAGCAAAAAAAAGAAAGTGATCTTTGGTTTTTTTGTATGGTAAATTGATTTGATAGTAGATGAGATGGAGGGGGGTGGTAAGGGTTTTTAAGATATTGTATCTTTTTGGGTAGGAAAGTAAGAATTCTCTTGTGGGTAGAATGGGAAATCTTGAGTTGATATGTGAGGGGGACAAAAAGTGGAGGAAGAGTAAAAATATTTCGATGAGTGGGTGAGTCTGATGAGTGGGTTGGTTCTTAGATTTTTCCCGATATGATACGGTTTAACCATAAGAAAATAAATAATAATAATATAATGAAATAAAAATAATAATAAGAAATAAAAATAAAAATATACGGAGTAAATAAAAAAAATAGACAAACAGTAATAAAAATAACTGGTTGTTTAAAAATTTCTATGTATGTATGCCAAAGTATGGGTAGTTGGTAGGTAAGATGGGTAATAGGTAGATAGGTAGGTAGTAGAGTAGGTATAGTAACTTTGGTAAGGTGGATAAAGTGGAGAGTATGGAGATACAAAAACTGCACTGCAAAGAGTAATGAAGGTTGTTGGGTCCGTATGGTGGTAGTAGTGGTAGTGCAGATTATTTCAACCAAGTCTTCTTTAACTTTTAGAAGTAATATACGGCAGTAAAAAAAAGTAGCAAGAAACAAAATAGTATTCGGTCGTGCAGTTGCAGTTGCAGCAAGCAGTATGTATGTATATGTATGTATGTATGTAGGTAGGTAGGTAGGTCTGTAGAGAGAGAGAGGTATGTAGTCGAGTTGCAGCAACAGTAGTTAATAATAATAAAAATAATAATAAAAGAGGAGCACGTTTTTTTTCTTCCTCTTCTTTTCTTCTTAGTCTCGATAATTAGATCGAGAAATTTACAACAATAATAATAATAAAAGGTATATGCACAATCAAGATGCAGGTAGGAGGATATACCGTTGGCAGAATTATTGCTATGGTATAGTTATTGGTGCCGTTGTTGGTACTGGTGCTGGTATGAGGTGAGGTGAGGTGAGATCGTCCGCAATGATTCAAAAAAAGAAGAAGAGGAACATAGAAAAAAAAGTCAAGGGACCTTCTATCTCTCTTCTTTTTAAAACAATGATTGCCCTTTTGAGTAGAAGGGTAGAAGCTAATGGATTTATGGGATGAAAATCAGATCAAGAATAATGCTTGATTTGAATGGTCGAAATTTGAATAGATTTTTCAACTTGAAAGCGGATGGGGATGATTTTACGTCCTACCCGAAAGGTTCAAGGAAAATCCATTTGTGGAGCAAGAGATGTACCATGTATTTTTCTTCTATTCTTTCTCTCTCCTCATCCTCCTCCTCCTCCTCTCTCCTACTCTTTTTCTGCCTTGTCCCAAGCTTTAGTTCTTAATATTATTTCATATTATTTTATATAAATTTTGATGATTTACTATCCACCAATCTAGGTACTTTACTTCGTAGGTTTGTTCAAAATTAATCATTCCGTAAGCTCCGTATATAGAATTAGAATCTCTCATGAATGATGAATGATGAATGATATATTTTAAGAGTCATGCTCTTGTAGAACTATTCCCATTCATTATTCGAAATATACGAAATACAATAAGTTTAGACATCTACAATTTATAAGAAGAGAAGATAATGGCACACAAATCTAATCGTAGATTATAGATATTATTATGTGCATTGCAAGGGGGTTGCCGAAGTAAAGAAATATCCTATTTGTAAGGCGATATACTTTTTATATTAGAATTATATAAGGATTTCAAAAAATAAAAAAAATAAAACGTTATGTAGGAGAGCGGGAAAAAAAGCAAGGCAAGTGCGGGTACTAACGATTAGTATAGTACTTGCATTTCAGTTGCATGATATTCATTTATCTCTCTTTCAAAGTTCAATCCCATCTTTAATTGATGAGTAAAGTACCCAGCAGCAGTGTCAATGAGTACAATACACTCACTTACTTTCTACAGTATAAGCAAGCAAGCAAGCAAGCAAGCAACTTGAAGCATTTAGTTTCGGTCGGATGAGGGGTTATTTGTTTGATTGGTTATTTATGCCTAGTAGTCCTTACGGAATAAAATATCCTATTTAGAAGAGAAGATCTGAGGATAATTACCTACCTAGGTACTTCGTAGATAGCTGGTTGATAGCACGGTTAAAATCTCCCTACAGTACAAGATAGATAGATTACCAGGTAAGGTTATCATGATCAGACTTCTCTATCTAAACTTTTCCTTTTTACTAGGTAAATCTCCACCCACCATCGGTAATCTTCCTTAGAATATTCTATAAAATCTTAACTTAACCTAAGTTGTGATTTTCTAGGTAATTCCTAGTAGTAGCATCAATTCAGTTCATCTGGAGTTAATATTTTTAATAATACGAGTAAACATAAATAAATATAAATAAATTTTAAGTTACCACAATAAACTTTTTAATGCTTAAAATGAAGTGAATAAGAAATTATTAATAATATACAGTATAGTAGGTATACTGGAAATCCTTAACTATTGTTTACTTTGAGTGTATGTTATGGTACGTACTCGGTATATCTAATCCAGTACATACTGGTATTGAAAAATTAAAAATCATCGGACGTTAAAAACATAAAATATTGTCATGAGGTAAAGATTCTAAAAAGAATGGTAACACATAAGAAGAACATGGATAAATTTGTCTTGGCTCCTTTGAATTCCCTGCTTCTCATCAGGTTGGGCATCTATGGATATCAGAATTCTGGATACCTGCACCAAATTGAAAGACACCGATAGGTTAAATACCCAAGATCTTGCATATTTAAGTAGTCGAAGTAGTTCTAGCTTGCTGTTTCTCATATCCTTGTTTAACAGTTTTTTTTTAACAGTTTTACAAGAATCAAAAGAAGTCTAATAAATACACGGGGAATCTAACTATTTGGGTAATCTGAGTAACTTTGGCTCGTAACGAGAAGCATTCAACTACCAATCATTGATTTGAGGCATCAAAAAGAGGTCACTTTATGGATCACGCGCGACCCATTTGCCTAGGTAGGTTATTTATTCATTTATTATTTCGCTTAATCTTATATATCTTCTCCCCCCTCCTAGTTTGGCCTGGTGTGGTATGGCCTGGGCATGAATCATGATTAGATCTTATTGATAATAATTGAGCAAATGGAATTCCGTCATCTTCACCCAGAATTTCTCGGGTTCGGCCCATTCCATCCCACTTCGGTCTCCATGTCCGGTTCTCTATTCCCTCCTAACCTATTCTTCATCAATAATCAACAACGAAGAACACCCGTGGACAGGAACTAGGCCGTTGATATGGCCGCAGATGCAGTATCTTTCCAAGTTGTGAAGCCTCAAGTGATCTGAAAGCCTCAAGTGATAGGTGATTATTTGCCTACCTAATCAAATGATCTTACATGCCCAATCTAACTGCTTTCCTTTACCCTATGAACTCATGAAGGGTAGGGCAAGCGGACCATTGGTTGAAGAAGCATTCATACCTTCCAGTAGGCTTCCACGTAAGATTACCCTACTTGGATATAAGTCTCGTTTCCCACTTGTTGGTGCCGGCAGCGGGAAGAACTTATACGACATCTGTGTCTGGTTATGCTACAGTTCGGCCTTACATATACATATATACTCTGCTATACTATTTACAGGGTTCCATACCAAATACCCCAGTAACAGTTATACCTAAGGTTTTCAAATATGCCTGATTTGGATCGAGATATGGTGTGTTACAAGTATGATCGGAGTATCGGTGAGAGCCTGAAGACGGGAAGACGCAACTTCCGCCCTGTCTATGGAGTATATTAGCAATTCATTCGAAAAACGGCATTGGGTCCAAACTCATCATTTTACCAAACGAAAGATCCAAAAAAGATCTCCTAGGGCGCATGAATGGTATTGCGCGTATGACGGCATTTTAATATATATCGAACTTATTCCTTCGAGATCGGTAAGGAAATTTACGGTAGATTTACGAGATTTTTCCAAGGTAGGTGTGGGGGGTTTCCAAGAGATGTCTTTCCGAATTTCCAAAATCTCGAAAATCCAGGAGTAGCACTTTGGAGAAACGACGATGATCCAAGCTACAGATCTAACTCCGGGAGTCGGTAAAGACCGATTTTCAATCTAGAACATGTCATGGAAGGATTTTCGAAGGCAAGGAAGGTTAAGGTTAGAATTGAATGTTGATTTTGATTTTGATATTAATATGACTATATTATTATTATTTTCATCACTACTAACGTATAGTATTCTACCCAAAAGCCCTGAAGCACAAGGTATTTCCAAGTTTCCTAAGCAATGTACATCGTATATACCTACAACTAAAGAATGACTCTTGACATAGAGTGAGAGTGAGAGTGAGAGAAAGAAAGTAGAGTGGGGTTTTTCAAGGCCGTTGTACCCAACCTACTGTCCTGGTTTCTCTCTACCTATCAAAATACCTTTCTCTCCTCCTGTCCATTACATTCATTGTAAAGGTGCGTCAGGAACTGTTACTCCTCATGCCCTTAAGTTTCAATGTTCAACCTTTCCTCAATAATTCAATCATTTTATAAATAAGTTTTAATATTTAAAAAGTTTATTGATATAATCCAATTCAATTAATATAATTTTATAAAATTATGAAATTTATTCTTTATTTACCAATTAATGAATGAAATACTTAAAAATGACATACTTATGAGCATAATGAGTATATACTTTTATTGTACCTGGGGTGGGGGGTACAAATCCTACAAGGCCAAAAAATCACCCCCCTCCCTCGCCCCCCAAATCCCAGATTATTCTCGAAGCAAGATTTTCAATTGGAGAATTCGGGTGGCTGGGTAGTGGGCGCATCGATCGCATCGTATCTCTTTTACGAAGTACAAAATACTGGATACTGGTAATTCTTTATTTATTTTGCTTATTATTTTGTTCCCCATGTTATTGTTATTGCAATTACGAGATCATTCGCAAAAGACGCGTTTTTTTAACTCATATCTAATAATAGTACGATGATACCTTTTG
>JWJB01010126.1:0-25494 GCA_000812895.1 Rutstroemia sydowiana | reverse complement strand
CAGATCGGACGAGATCGTCGCAATATCTGTGCTCGGAGTTGCCAAAGCCCCTTTCTGGCATAGGCAAGATAGATTTGATATACTTGCGATACTGTACCTGGTTTTGGGCAAGCTCAAGTTCTTTATCCTTCCTAGTGACCGCTTCCTCCTCTCGTCGTTCTTTCTCCAATTCCCTTAAAAAGTCCGATGCCTTTTTACAGACGTCGTTTCCGCGTCCGCTCTCATTTTTTGACTTCATGAATTTATCATAAGACAGTTCGGAAACCCCAAAGAATTCCCATATCTTGCAGCTTGACATATCAGGGTGAACTCTTAGATTGTGTAACTGCGCTCGTACCATATGATGTTTGTACGCATTCCCATCAGATCCGAAGCCTTTACCGTCTGGAGCAATGAGAGATTTCATAATATCGCGGTAAACAGCGGGGTCGGTTTCGACAGGTTTCGGGGTCTATAAACAAATTAATAGACTGTCCAACACTGCAACGCTATGATGAGGAGCATACAGATTCTTCAGTGATGCCACAATCTTCTCGTCTCTCTTTTTCCAATTCTCTTAGAAAGTCATATGCTTTGCGACAAACTACACTCTTGCTCTCGATGTCGTTCTTTGGTTTTTTGAAAATGAATTTGTCGTAAGCCGCTTTGGTGACGCCTATAAATTCCCACATTTTGCAAGCAGACATTCCCGACTGGTATTGTAGATGTTGCAACTGCCATTGTACTTGACCTTCACGGTATTTGTATTCTGGCTTCGCAAATCCTCTTTCATCTGGTGCAATAAGGCTCTTCATACGCTCGCGAAATTCAGAAGTGGTTGAAGGAGTATTTCCTTCGGATGGATTTGGTGCCTATACATAGTTAGTTACTACACACACTACCTTGGGCTTGGAATATTGGGTGTATACCGATTTCTTCGCATTGCGAAGGGCAGGAGCGACGGACACATTTGGGTCTGCATCAGCGAGAGGTCTTTTTGCGCGTGGCATTTTTTTGGTTGTTTCTTGGGGCTGCGTAGTTGCTTCTGTTTACTTCATAGATGCGGTGATGTTTACAATTTAATCGAGGACGCGTTTGATAATCATCCGGATCATTGCATCATCATTTGGGGCGGTCGGCCACTTGCATGAAATTACGGCCTCGGCTCGCAGGGTCCAGACTCCAGATTTCAGATGAAATGTCAGGATCACCAAAATCCCCCCAAAGAGATAACGAGTACGATAACATAGTCTTACTTTAGAACTGACTACTAACCAACAAGCAGTAGGTAGTACCTACTAGGTAGTATACAATAATATTAGAGACTTCATTCATGCAGTCGCGTAGTTGGGTAGGCCATAAGGTACCTAGATCAATTGAGCCGTTTTACTACCCTATATCCATAAAAACTATGAATCCTTCTTTCAAGTACAACTCCTTGGTGCTTCCTTGTACTTATTAATGAAATGTCAAAGATTCGCTATTACCAAGGAGCGGAGCTTAGAGGTAGGAAGGGGATACAGGGCTGAAAGTGAAGGCGGTAAGTCACGTGTGATGTTAAAGTGGTTTTGGACGTGGCGCGAATTATCGCGTTTTCGAGATTTCTGCCTTCTTGAATTGAATTTCCATCCACGCGAATCCACATCTTCGTAATTATCATCACCATCTCATTTGGAAATCATCGACTACCAGCAAAAGATGAGTTCCGATGATCTTGCTCCCTATCTTATACAATAGCCTTTGAGTCTGCAGCCATGGTAAAATCATCGCCGGCGCATTCGAAATTAATCAAAGTTGAAACGATACCCCCAACACCTCCGCAAGAACCAGTTGACGGCCCATCCCAAACTGCCACACCCGGATTCTTTAGGCGGTGGATCTTCTCGTCAGAAACCTCGAAACAACAATCGAAGGATATCACTCCTAGTTCATCTGCGGACGCATCGACTCCTATATCTTCATCGCGAAAGAGGGTGGTTTGGTCTGAGCAGTACGAATACAAGGATCCTGCGGAAAAATTACAGCCTTTACCTCCATCATCGGAAAGAAAAGCAACAAAATCCATATTGAAGATATATCATGGGCCTGGCAAAAACCCCCGGAACACGACGGCTTTTTCCGACTACAAGGACCAAAAATCACCGGTAAAGTCTCGAACGCTGGATCCTATAATGTTGGAGTTAATGACCCAGCAGCTCGCTGGGCAAGAGAGGGATCTCCGTGTGGATGCGTACAGGAACCTATCCGCAGGTTTCAAAGCCTGTGAAGATGTACCGGATCGAACATCATTGGCGCTTAAAGTAGACGTCCTGCTTCAATTCATACAGCGCGACATGTCGGCCAAATATGAAGACGGAACCCAGGATGTACCACTGATTAAGGAATCTTTGCAACTTTTCTCTAGCTTTTTGTACAAGAAAGTTATCGCTGATATGGTGCGCGCCGATTACAGTAACCACCTGGTCTCCTATGCCCTCAGAACATTCGAGGATCCTGGTATGACGAAGGAGATCGTGAAGGTTCTGATGTTTATCATGGCACAACAAAAGTTTTCGTCAAAGATCATGACCGCAGAACGAGTAGTGAGGTTGATTTCTGATCTCGGTAATATCGAAGATTATGTGCAAGGCAAGAGCATCATAGAGCAACGCATGAACGTTTATCGAACGCTTCTTAGGCAATCGAGAGTCCAGATGGTTTCCGAATTAGTTTGGCTCGAGAATTTATTCGGCGACATGCTTAGCAATCATGATAACGTCAGATCCGCAGCCATAAACTTTGGCAAAGAGGCTGCCACCACACTTGGAAGGGAGACCAAAGTATCAGCGAAGGTCATGGAATTGTTCAAAATGCACGTTTCGAATCGACATAAATATGGTAGTCACTATGCCAATACATTGAAAGGCATGATTGCTAAGAAGTCTCCGGAAGAAGTCCCTCGGATCTGGGCCGTGGTCATCTTGTTCCTTCGTTGTCGGCCTCGTCAACTAGAACAATGGCCATCCGCGGTCCCATGGCTCCAAGTCATTCAAGAGTGTTTTAACTCAAGCGACCAGGCTACTAGGCTCGCAGCAAACGTTGCCTGGAATCGAATGGTATATGTGGTTCGCCCAGATGAAAACACTTCCTCCCACATGATCAAAACTCTTAGTCAACCATTACTCGGCCAACTGCGAAGGAAGGATATTCGGAAGATTTCAAAACCAGAAACTCCTCATCGCAAGTCAATGATAAGCAGTATTTGCAATTTACTCTATTATTCGTTGGAATCTAATGCAACGCCCGAACAAGTCGACAGATGTTGGGATGAATACGTGCTTGGAATGATCGGAAATGCTCTGATTCCAACCGATATTGTTGAGAATCCCAAACTTGCAGAGCGAGATTTAAGCGATGCTTGCTCTATTCTTCAAGGCCTCTTTGATTCGAGCACTCCAAGGAAATGGGAAGAAGGTAGGGCTATGCATGACCCTGCCATTGGGCCTACGGAATTACCACAACTGGATTCACGCTGGCTACGAAGAAATGCCCCACGCGCGTTCAAAGTGCTCGATCCACTGATTGAAATGCTATACTGGGATCTTACACTACCGTCAAGTAGAATTAGCTTACTCTGGAACACTTATGTCAGCTCAATCGCATCTGCCGGAGCCAAAGAAGTCAAAACTTCAGACGATACTATGACGTGCCTTGCCTATTTGTTTAGTACACTCTACAAGATTTGGCAGAAGGGACCTAAAGGCCTGCAATGCCGGAAGACAAATAAAGATACAAGAGATACTTTTTTTGCTAACTTTGGATTTCTGGTCGTAACTGTGATATCTAAGCTGGGTGTAATCCCCTTCACAGAGCGTCATCTATCTATGGGTCAACAAGATCAATTTTCTATTGTCGCTACTCCTTCACATCGACCCGGAAAAATACATGGCCAAATCAGATCTCCGTTACATCACCTTTTCATGTTGCTTACTACCATCTCGCCTGGGGCTGATTATGATGCCCGATTTACAAGCCTGCTTAAAGCAATACTTGCACCATTCTTTGATGCCAGGCGCTCGAGTAAGGGCAAGATGGACCTGGTGAAAGACCTGATAGAAATACTCCCCACTATCAACATTGATACAAGCGGACCCATGTGGACTTCATTGGCCGATTTCGCCAGAGAAGCCATCGATATGAAGGATGAAACTACTTCTAAGAATGTCTATAGTGATCGACCACTTGGAGGAGAGTATAAAGATATCGTAAGGATCTTAGATATTGGCCTAGTATTGTCACCGCATAAGCCTCTGCAAGGTTGGGCTACACTTTTTGATGCTCTGGTGTCTTCAGCTTCTACTGATGCTGGCGATGGCGGCAGGGCTATTGTTGTCATAGAACCAATTGCAAAGACCCTTAATTCAAAATGGCTTCCAGATGCCTCAACATCTGTTGAAAGCGTCGAGTATTGTAAATTGCTGGTATCACGAGCAAGATATCCAAAAGACAAGCAGGCCTTGGATGCTGCTCGACGATGCCTCTGGGGTACTAGTACTGGGGGTCCAAGGATTGTAGCATTTGATCCACATTCAAGTTTGTATGATTTTGCATCTCGCTGTTTGAAAAGCTGTTACAAATATTGGTCGGCTAGCAATATGCTTGATATCCCCGAACTGCTGTCGGCTATGGAGTCACTCCTAAATCTTTGTCCAGAGCTTCTATGCTTCGATGTTCTTTCACACCTCCAGGATGGATTGGCAACTTGGATACTTGACGAAGAAACCAAAGTAGATAGTGGAAGCCCCATATCCAAATCCGTAAGTTACGCTTTCTCCATTTTTGATTAGGAGCTAACCGCCATAGGTCAAATCACTCTGGACCAAGGTATGCATGTTATTAACCTCAGATAAAAAGGATCTCCCAACGTTACTTAATAAGCTAGAGCCTTTGATATACTCGGGGCTGTCTAGCAAGCATGCATCGATAGCAAATATTGCGATAGAAATGTGGAAAACTATCTTCAGTTCCTTCGATGGAGATTTGAACTGTCCCGAAACAATCAAACATGCTCTGTTACGACTTTCTTCCGTTACCGATATTCCATTGCCAGCATCCTTGGGAACTTCAGATCTTCCAACCTCTGAAACTCACCAGCAACCCGTCGTCTTCGCAGATACCCAGGCAGAATCTTTTAATTCTGCAATGTTGAATAGTTCGAACAGAGGCGCCAAGAGATCCGCATCTCGGACGAAACCATCACCTAAGCTGTTGCGGAAAACGGGGATATCATCTCCACGCATTGTTATTCCAACCACTCGTTCTGCAGGACGCAAACTATCCATAGATACCACTCCTGAACCGGGCACTAGAAGGACGAAGCGAAAGAGCTCTGCTATTAAATTGAGACATGATGACTCACAAATACAATTTGAGCCAGTTGCGGGGTCCTCTCCCGTTCCTGACGATGGATATGATTCTCAGCTCTTGACAGAGCGACAGAAAGAGGTCAGAGCGCGCCAGCAGGAAACCGCGGCAATGTTTCCAGATATTTCATCTAGTCCACGGCCAAAACCCACCTTTATCAACATATCATCCGATGAGCAAGTGCAATTGCCTTCGCATCAATCCTCCTCAGGGTCTCGCTTGCAAACTTCACTTCGTGCCGATAGACAAGCGACACCAGACACACAGGCTTTAGAGCAAGACAACTTTCTCAACTCTTCGCCAACCCCTATACGTGGTGACCTACTTTCATTACAAAATGAGTTTGATCCTCCTTCGTCCCCATTAATTATCGCAAAAGAATCCGAACGACGATTGTCCCCAAGCAAAAGTGAATTGATAGATATCCCATCTTCGCCACCCCGAAATGTGAGAAACGACTCACAAGAATCATATTCGGAAGCAAAATCTGATGAACAACGTAATATGAATGATTCTGATGATGAATTCAATACTACCTCCTTCCCTACCAACTTGGAAGTAGAGACCATGGCTGGTGTGCTAAGTAATGGACCTCTCGACCCTTCTGCAACGCAAGGTTTCAACCTCCTCGATCTCAATCATAGTTTCTCTACATACCAAAGCACACCGCCGCAAGTGCCGAACAAGGAAGTCGATATGGATACTACAGTGGAACTCACGACTACTCAAGAACAATCTCGGGAGATCTATCTTCAAGAGCAGCGGGGACGCAAAGCTCTAGGTCTATCGATCACTGGAGAGTCTCAACAGATTGATGATTTGGAACTCCCGTCTACGCCGAAGCGAGGTCAACATGCTGTTAGCACACTGCAAGAGGCGCCAAACACCCCAAATGATATATTTACTGATGCTAGATCAAGTCCAATCTTGTCGGACAGGGTTTTAGGTGATGATGAAAAGTTTGAGGACGCAATATCATCACCAAGACTACTTGCACCTGGTCTACCTAGGCAAAGGCTCACGAGAGCCTCAATCAACAAAGCTTCTTCTCCACTCAGTGATCTCGACGAATCTAGTCTGATGAGATTAGCCAACGAAATCGACTCTACCCCAAGAGGAAAGGCAGTGTCCCCATCTAAGGCTCCACAATCTCCAATGCACAAACGCAAAATCTCTCGCACAAAATCTCCGGCAACCAAAGGCAAAGCATCTCGCACCACTCCGCGTCGTCATGTAAAAGATCCTAACATATCTCTCGCTAATGCTTCACCAAATCTTCCACAACCCGTTGATTTATCGGGCAATCACCTTGAACTACAAAAATCATCAATTCCGTCTTTAATACCCGAAACTCCTGCGCCGCAACCCCTGCAGAAATCTAGCCACGGTTTCACATTGGGCAGCAGCGACAGACATTGCGGTTCTGAAGGTACTATCATTGTGCAAGTCCCCGATTCATTACGATCGCGTCGTCCAACGAAGTCGCCAAGAGGAACAAAACGTCGCGATATGAGCCCAGATCTAGTAGAGGATGGCAATTGTAATTCAACAAAGAGGCGCAAGCTGAGTGATGATCCTCAAGATCGCAGTGAAGTACCTGACAGTCAAGAGGTACTGGCTGGTAAGCGAAGATGCACATCGTTTGATATCCGAAGGCTAATGGAAAAACCAGTACAACCAGCTATGTCTGAAGTATCACAAAGCAACCCACCAAAGAAAGCCCGAGGAAGACAGAAGAGAAATTCGCAATTGAACCAAGGCGAAGAGATGGATAGTGGTAGATCCCCGGTGGATATCAACACTTCATTGCAAAACATTGGCGAGACCCCTGTTCCAGCACTTAGGCGTGGCCGAGCCCGCACGGCAAGTTCACAAGCTACGTCCGAGCCAATAATGGTGCTAAACAATTCCATGCCCGAGATACTTCGGTCTGTACGTGTTACCAGGAGTTCCCGCAGTTCACAGCTTATTCCGTCAGCTGATGATGCGCACAAAAACATTCATAGTTCGGAATCTAACTCTGCTCCTGCTGTTATGAGCTCAAGCTCAGCCGCAAATACCAGGAAACAACATATTTCTGGAGTTGATGAGCAGACCGTTCCTGGCGTTGATGAACAGTCTGTTTCTGGACCTGAGGATGCTGAAGTCGTTGATGAGACAGTATTTCCCGGAAGTCAGACCGGAAAAGGGGTGGATTTCGAGCCTGATGAAAGCGAGATAGAGATTATTGAGGAGACTCTCCTGCAATCTCAAATAGCCGAGGAGATGGAGATGGCAGAGGTCGAACCTACAACTGGCAAAACGGTTCCACCTATCCCTTCAGTCGAACAATGCAAAGAAAAAGCATTAAGCTTGTTGGAGGACCTTCGTAAAGCTCGTGAAGCTCGTGACTCTAAAGCTTTCGACCGAGAAGAAATTAACGAGATTGAAGATATTCTCATAGAAGTCAAGCGGGAGTTGTATAGTCGCCACGAACGATGATGATAATCACGAATTGGTTGGAAGGTATTGCATAGCATTTCATTTATATATGGAGTTTTGCTTTCCATCATGACTTTAATGGAAGAATTTGCATCCCTCTGGAGGACATGATGATATTTGGCTTATTGCAAGGAGTATAGTGTTATGAAGAGTAAGGAAATTTGTAATTAGAATGATACCATTGCAGATACAAACAATCAGATTATGTTGCATATGCTGTGTTTATGTTTCAGAAATCATACTCGAATAATTATTGGGTGGATTAAAACAAAATGGTGGTATTGTACCAGCTGGTAACATAAACTTCAAACTTACTTGAGAGTACAATGTACACCAGAGACTAATCAACTATAGTTGTACAGATTACACGATATATGTATGGGCTCTCTCGATTGATCGTCGATTGTTTCAAATTAATGGGTTGATAGCTTTTTCTTTTTGCCCTTTTACTTTTGAAATCAACCATCTATGCCCTCCACAAATGCCCCCTCATAATAGCCCTTCATGATAGTCATTCATAGCCCTTTCTAATAGTATAGCCCTTCGTAAAAGCCCCCCTTCATAAATAGTCATTCATAATAGCCCCTCATAGTTGCCACTTTTCAATATATGTAGAATGTGACGATGATGATAACGTTGTTGGTGGTGATCAACATGAAGATTTTCGCCCTTCAAATCCCGCACTTTTTTACTAAGTACCGGTACGTACCTACTACCTAGTACCTACCCACTTACCTAGAAATAACTAGAAATAAATACCTAGTACTAGGTAGTTACTTTAGAGCTCAAAGAAGAAATATTATATTATTTATTCTAAATTACCCCACTATTTAGTTCAATTTAATATTAAGACTAAACCATTTTAAGAATAAAACCTTGTCAAATTTGTTGTTTCATGTTTCAGAATAGTTCGCTTACATCCCACATTCCTTAGAAAGTCCATGTTAGGTAACTTCCACCGGCCTGACCTTGCTTCTATAAACCACCTATACCTATCATAAATACTCTTTTGCCCTTTTGCCCTTTTGCCCTTTTGCCCTTTATTTAATCATCGCATTTTATAACTTACCTACTTATTATTTCATTCTACGAGTAACCTGGCGCTGGTAAAATAACATCTAAAACTTGATCAACATCAACATTCAAATTGTCTTATTTATTTGTTCTTCTCCCCCCCCATCCATTTGATTCACTATACGTAAGAGTATTTGTTAAGTGAAAGAAAGAAAGAGAAATACGTAGCCTCACTTTATTACTTACAATTTAAAGTAATATTTACTTGATTTCACCTATATCTTTCATATATTTACCCCGCCTTCCAACTTACAAACAACAAATCGTCGTATTCTATCAATACCAATAGCAATCATGGTTGACCGCCCAAAGAAACCTTCTGCCCTCTCTTCCACTCCAGGACTCGCACCTCAAGCTCAAATCAACATCAGTCATTCCAATTCCCGCGTGTCTGCTGTCCTTCCTACTGGTGAATCCGTTGAGGTTCTTCTCTACGGTGCCACAATTATAAGCTGGAAGGATGCTTCTGGATCTGAGAAGCTCTGGCTCAGCGACAAAGCCATCCTTGATGGCTCAAAAGCCGTACGTGGGGGAATCCCGCTAGTATTCCCTGTGTTTGGAAAGTCAGATGGAGAGGAAGGCAAGGCTAAGGGTGTCGACAAATTACCTCAACATGGATTTGCACGAAACTGCAGATGGGAATTCTTGGGAAAGAGCACAAGTGAGAGTAGCAGTATCAAGGGGCAGCAAGGCGGTGACAGCAGTGTCAAATTGGACTTTGGATTGAGCGGGAGCAATTTGCCAGACGAGACCAGGAAGTTATGGAGTGGAGAATTTGGTCTAATTTACAGTGTTACACTCGGTAAGGAGGGTTTGCGTACGAGTATGGTCGTCAGAAATGAGGGCGCTACAGGTTGGGAATTCCAAATTCTCATGCACAGCTATTTGAGAATCCAGGTATGTACTTTGATCCAACTCTGCTTTCATAAGATCTAGGCTAAGATATGCTTTATTTAGGATATTTCCAAAATCTCCATCACTGGACTCGAATCCTCTACATACATCGACAAATTGACCGAACCTATTTCCACAACCAAATCCCCATCCGAAGCTCTTGCTATCTCCTCCAAAACCGATCGTGTTTATACTCCTGCTGGCGGACCTAGTACCGCAGTCGTCGTTTCAGAAGGTGGAGATAAGAAGTTTACCATCGCAAGAGACAACATGAACGAAGTCGTTGTATGGAACCCATGGGTCGACGCCAAAGATATAAGTGATTTTGGACCAGAAGATGGATGGAAAGAGATGATTTGCGTTGAAGCTGGCTGTGTCAATGGATGGCTAACGTTGGAGGCAGGAGAGACATGGGAAGGTGGACAGATCATTACTGCCAACTAGCAGTTCAAGGCAAGGAAGGAGTGGAAGCCGAGGATTTGAGCCCGGCTATCTAAGGGCTTGTAGACATGATAAGGGGTTATTTCATGTCTGGTTTCGGGGGTTGCAACATCGGAATTAAGAACTTGGGGCACAATTTAAGACGGAAAAGGATTTTTAGAGCATAGGACAATGGTTATTGATATCAATCGCAAGCTTAACCTGGAATTTTCAATCCATCCTGTTTACTGGTAGATGTGTGGATTTCAATCTCATCTCAAGAAGTGGCTGAAGCTATGACTCCTCAAATTGATCAACAAGCATGAACCCATACTTTAGGTAGGCATTCTTCCGATAATCGAGACGCACTAGTAGGAACGGCTCCAAACTTACTACTACCTTATATAACCTGACTGATATCCGTCTTCCGTCTACCGTCTTCCGATTTTCCGTACGCATACTAGCTAGTAGAGATTAGTTAAGTTATCATCTTGTCTTTTCTTTATCTTTGCTGCAATTTCCGGCTAGCATTATAACGGCGCGAAAGTAGTACATGCTTGTCACGTAAGGTTACCCCTCATCTTTTAGTGTAGAGATTCTTCTTCTTATCGAAATGTGTTCTAGTGTACTGTAGTTCTGTTTTTGTTTCTATAAATAAATAAATAATTCAATAGATGGATATGTTTTTAACGTACTCGTATTGGTTTTGTTGTTTCCCCGCCCGTTCTTGAGATGTGGATGGTGGATGCATGGATGCATGTATTTATGTACTGTGGTTTAGTGGTAGGTAGTGCTGGTGTATGTGTATGTGTATGTGTAGGTTTGGAGGTTTGTGGGTGGGAGTGAGTTGTGGAAGGTGGAGGGAAGGGAAGGTGGATTTGGATGTGGATGTGGAAGAGAGAAAGTATAAATGAAAAGTTAGATAGATAGGTAGATACTCGTAGATAGTAGGTAAAGATTGCTCGCAAGGCTAAGGTTGCTTTGGGAATTGTATTGTCAATGGGTTGTGGTTGTCGTTAGTCCATATCATTTCATATGCTACTTCTAGCAAGAATTATAATGATATACTGTACTGACATTATTGAAGATTCATGTTGAATTCAGTGTATTTTATCGACTACTATGATATTAGAGGTCTGATCTCACTTTTGTTCAACATACTCTGCTGTTAACAGGAGCTATGTAAATATCGCATATCACACAGAGTCTTCTAGGTCATATAATATTTTATTGTTCGCTACCCATTGCTCACTACTCATCATTCTCCCACCCAATAACGAGTTCTACACCACAATGCTACCTGACGGAAGTGATTCCCTTGCCTCTCCATACCTTTCTTTAATCCCACCCCCCATTCCCATTTCCATACCTTTCCTTAATCCCACCCTCCATTCCCATTTCCACCCCGAAAACCAAACCAAACCTACTAACTTATCAACACGATGACCTTGCAAGACAGTAGGATGTTATCGTGTCATAATGACAGATTGATTAACCAGAACATCTATTTCAATACAATGCAATGCAATGCAATGCAACGAATGCCTTCGAATTTTCCACAAGCTGCCTCTCCTCTCACCGTTATACCAAAACCAAGACAAAACCCACAACACAACACAACATAACCATCAAACTCATCGAATTCGCCAACTGCTCATAATAGCTGTCCATTCCATCTCTAGGCGCAAAAATCCAGTAAATCGTTCCCGCTCTCTCCCCGCATCGTCAAGCCGCGGATATTCATAGACTTGACAGTGAACCGCCCCCTTTTCAGGCGAACGCCCGTCGGAAAGGGGGGTAGTGGAGACCACACATACACACGTAATGGAGAGCCAAAAATGGCAACCTTGATTACATGGTGTACCGAGTCGCTACAATATAAAGGTATCAAATATCCAATACCAACGTCAGCCGTACCGCTTGGGTATGCATTTGTAAAGTACAATGGAGTACCCAGTGGAGGAAACCCGTAATAAGAGGGTGCTTCAGTTAGAGGAGGTGGATGTTGCTGCCCTTATTCTTTTAATCTTTGCTGTTGCTTCATAACCGATCTTTAGACGATACGACGTGCAAAATTCCTGAATATACCGAGGAAGAATGGGAGATAACCTTTGCGCCACGATGACCGAGCTCCATGTAATTCACGACAGATTCCTCAACCTAATAGAGAGTTAGATGAGAAGAATTGCATTGAACAGTGAGAAACATACCGGAGCCAGTAACCAAGGCAATGTTTCCCTTCAAAGTTGGGTGGTTTTCTTTTCTTTTAATCATCCAAAGATTCGTTAGGAGTAAACTGATCGTAACGATTATCGGGAGAGGGCCCATACACCGTTACTCCATTGGTGAGATATAGCGGGTATGAGTAGGTTTGCGTTGTCCTCCTAACGGGAATCCTTTCAATCCTCGTGTGGGACGTTTTCTTTTCCTTCACAAATCCCAATCCTGGTCAGAAATAAACTGATCATAACAATCATCTGCAGAGCCATACACCGTCAATCCGTTGATGAGATATATTGGATATGAGTAGGGTCGTATTGTCCTCCTAAAGGCCATCCTTTCGATCCTTGCTTTTTGCCTTCCTGGCGGCATCCCTTTCAATCCTTATCTTTTCGATCCTTGCTTCATCCGCTACCACCCATTCCCCCAATCTCGTTTGCATTTCTCCCCTCGTCCCGGAAGTGTCTAGCTTTCTGAAAGCAAGCACAGCCCGGAATTTCTTCAAGGTTACAGATTTTGGCGGGGCATCATACCATTGCTCATTGTGCCCGTTGAATCGCCTTTCGTACCATCTTTTTACCTCCCGATCCTCTTCATTTGTCGTGCCGTTGTAAGTCTCCTCGCCTTTCTCGTTTTTAAAGAATGGGTCTTCGGGTTTCTCAGGCGTCACCACTTTGGGGCATCTTGGTTTTCTAGGAGAGGGGGTTGACTTTCGAGGAGTAGACGTATTTGGCTCTTTCGGGTCAATGGTGGGGTCAGAGTCGTCCTTGTTTTCGGTATCATTCTTTCGTCGACGCTTCGGCGGTGGCGACCCGGCAATAGAAGCTTCTTCTTCTTCCACGCAAACATCATTCAGCGTTTGCTTTACTTTTACTATGCAACTATTTTCTAGTTTTTTTTCCTTTACTTGCGGGAAGTAGTCCAATATCTGTTTTTGCTTTGTTCGCTTGCTAAGAAATGGCGTAATCGATGAGGATGCTTGCGTAGTAGTCGCTGATTTCTTTGGTGAATTGACCGCCGATTTCTTTGGCTCCCCCCTCTTTCTCTTTGCCGAAACCGGCTTTGCATCTCCGAGACTGGCGTCCATATTTCCCACGAGCTTGAGAGTTATGGTTTTAGAAGCAGAAACGACGCAGCTACCCCATCGAACGACGATTGGCGGAGGATGATTTACCGAGGAAGGAAGGAAGGGCAGAGGTAGGGTACAGTAGGAGTAATTGTAATTTGATTAACTATTTTACCCAGACGAAAGACCGAATAATTTCGAGCACTGCGCAATAATTCTGTCTTCACTTGAAATCTTCACAACTTCGTAACAAGTTTAACGATTATTTAACAGTTGAACATTATGGTCCAAAGATCTGAGGTCTGGTGAAGTAATATTGAAGAAATTGTTTGTGGATGGTTAATGTGTTGTGATAATGGGTTTGTCACTACATATACTGGTGAAGGTCGATTCGTTATCTCGAGAACTGCGTTTGCAGTTTTTCGATTTGTAATTCAAAATTGTGGTGGGGGGAAGGCCATATTATATTTTGCAGAAAACAAGTATTTTGGCAAGTTTTAGTCATTACTATGATACTATCTATCATGTTCTTGGCCGTGTATGCAAAGTGGTGCATAAACCATTCAGGCTTTTCGGGTTTCTGCAGTTTATGTTGCATTCTTCAGTTCGGTGAACCGTTCAGGCTTAACGTTTGTTTTCTGTTCGAATCTCAACCGGGTAGTAGATAAGGAATAAAATCATGGGTTATTGGTTACTGGTAAATGTTGACTTCATAGATGTAGTCTTTGATCTCGAAATTCGGGATGAAAAAAAGAAGTTTTCATACAAAAATATCTCTTGCAAGCTGCGCCTTTCATCAACGAAACCTTCAACGATGCTGCCTTTTGCTGACGTTTTGTTTTTCCTCCCCTTCGCTAGCGCGCGATCTCTTTACTCCCTTTCCAACCAGATCTGCTTCATTTGCCCTTGCCATTGGCGCGGCTGTCTCGTTTCTCATCCCCTGCCCACCAAGACCCTTTTTGGTTTCCGAAGCATGATTTGCCTGCATATTGGCGGGGTATGCGTCGCCATCGCTGTTGTGATCGGCATCATCGCTGTTATGATCGTCATCATCGCTGTCATGATCCTCATCATCGCCATATTTGACATCGAGACCTGTTTGTAGCTCCATGGGCACAACCTTAAAGTGTATAGAATGCACCTCATCCAAGAAGTAACAACTTGCCGTATAGCAGCCTGGGACCCCTGTTTCCTCATCGTTCCTGAAAGATTCTTCAAAGTCTTGACTGTCTTCCTGCTGTCCACAATGTTTGGCTTGATTGTTGGCCCCATCCAAAGTATCGTGAATGCTGTAAACCAAAGTATTATGTATGCCTTCATCCTCATCTTCATGATGAGCATACCTGATTAGTTGCACCATGTACACATACATTTTCTGGATTATAGTTGATATTCCTTCGAAAGTTGACGAGATTGTATGTAGAAAGGTTGTAAAATGCAAAGTACGAGCTCAATAGGTCGTGCTCTTATATGCTATGAATCCGCAGTACCGGTAGTCACATTTAGGGCAGTACTGTAGCTAGTACGGTAATAAAAAAATTTTTATCTGAACGAATTCACTTTTTATAGTTTCTTTTTTATTATGGCAAATAACTAAATTGGCCATTAGAGGCTATTAATGGCCTAATTCTTCACTTTCTTAATATTAGCGACTGGAATCTTCATACAAATCGCAATAAACTTTTGCAAATTGTAATAAATAGCCGCGAGTCGTTTGTAGCCAGGTAAAGGGGGAGGAGGAAGGTAAATAGGTAAATAGGTAAGCAGGTAGGCGGGTAGGCAAGTAGGCAGGTAGGCAGAAAGAGAAGGATAAGGAGCCAGGAAGGATAAGGAGCCAGAGGGTTAAGGGACGGGGGAGGGGAGGAATTAAGATATGCAACAAATCAGAAATTACACTTGCATCCTATTAAAGATATTCATCCCATAGTAAAGATAAGTAAGTTATATTGATTCGTTGCATATCTTAATTCTCCCCCGGCCCTTTATCCTTTCTAGCCCTTATTCTTCCTGGCCCCTTATCCTGCTGGCTCTTTCCCCTTACCTACCTACCTACCCCTTCCACTCCTACCTGCCTAGCTCCTAACAAATCACAGAAAATACCTGCAAATCATGATAAAATATCTTGCAATCGCAATCTTCGCACATACAAAATAAAACGAATCGCAAAATTTTATTCTACAATTCGTATGAAGATTCTAATCACTGATTTTTAATTCATAGAGATTCCAGTCATTAAGTGGCTTAAGTGGGTATTCCGGTCATTTACCATTTTTATTATTTACCTGCTACAATCTACATACTCCTCATAGTACACTTACTGATTCACTTATTCACATCCTTCCTTCACTCTCCAAGAATATAACTATACAAACATACGAATCTGCATCTCAATACATCTATGATACTGAAAAACCAAAGCAACCAACCAAACATATATATACAAATTCGATACCTCAACCTCAACCTCACAATCTGCAATCTCCAATCTCCAACTTAAAGGCATGTAATACTATATTCTGCTCGAAATTTATCTTATACAGTATCAATGCTATCAATACCACACATACAGTACCCAAATTTCAATATCAATTCAACAATCCCCAACCCAACCCTCCAACATCAAACCTAGGTATCTAAAAAGTTTAATTCTACACACACGCCCCTTCAAAATTTAATCATTCACATACCGTAACCGTATAAACAATTTTCAAATTCATTTCCCAATTTATCTCATCTCATTGTACAGTATCCCCTCAAACCATCAACCATCAACCATTAATAATAACACTCCCATAAGGTTAACTTCCAATCTTCATTATAGAACTATAAAACCTCATCATAAAATTCCTCTATAAAACCTTCCTTCCTCCTTGATTCCTTCTTCATATCAAAATCATCTCAAATCAACTCAACCAGTACCATCTCAACACCAACATCCAATTCAATACGCAAAACATACACATACCCCTTTCCCTTCCCATCTCCCAATTCACTTTCTAATATATCACTTCATTTTACATCTGTATATTAAGAACTAATTGCACAATCTAATTTGCACTCCCTCCTTCTTCCCCTTCTTCTCTTCCACTTTTCTCCTTATCCAACTCAACTCTACATTACAGTAAAGTACAATTTATACATACCCTACCCCATCACCATAACCATCACCATCACCAAACCCATAATATTCACCTCCTCACTCCCACATCCACCCTAGAAACCAACCCACGTGAAAAAACATAACATATTTATTTCTGATCTTCAGCAAAGAATATATTGCTTCGCTGTCTATAAATGATCAGCTCCATTAGAACACTACCATCACTTACCTATTCAAATTCCAAACACACTTCGACACATCCAACCATCACATCCAACCAACCATTCCATCCCCCAAATTTTCACGCAATCAATGCACACCAGCAAGCAGCAACTTTCCATAAATTCACCTCAAAAAAGAAAAATGGTAGATATCCTATATATTTCACTGCTACTACTAAAGCTACAGCTACAACTATAGTTATCATTACCAGTGTCTATATTTTCAGCTGCAGGATTAGCCGTTATTGACGTTGCATGCTTTTTTGTTCTCCTCTCCTCCATTCACTGCTCTTCCCATTTTCAGTCCCCTCCTCACCTCCTCAAAATCACAATGCAACTCAATCCAGCTCAATCCAACCTCAGTCCAAATATTCACGCCACCTCCTTCCTTCCTTCCCATCACAACGTATTAAATACGATATGTAATGATGACAGCAAAAAAAAAGGATATTCCCACGCCAACCACAAAGAGTACGTATGTAACATACCGTACGTAATCCAGCCAGCCTATATACCTTCCTTCCTTCATCCATTGCAAAACTTAATGCGCAATCAATCATAACGCATAAAATTTCCTTCCTCCGATTGTCATGCCTGCTATACCATACCATGCAAACCCAATAACACCTTTTCAACCAGAATCCATAATTCAAAAAAAACCAAAAAAACTCCTCCACCCCATCCCATCCTTTCCCTCCTTTCCGTATCCTTCCCATATCCCTTTTCTTTACCATTCGTTTCCGTTTGCGCGTACGCCAAATCGACCCCTTACCTAAAAAAACTCCTTTTTTGCAATGCCTGCCGTTTTTGAATGAAACCCCGTCGCTGGCGATGCATACATAGAATGAAATCGAATGAAGTCAAATAAATTATATACACGCATCTTGTGCTCGTACCAAAGTCACCCCGCGCCGTCTAATGCCACCGACACATAACGAATGCGGTGCTGTATAACTCATATGTGCGATCCATAAGCAAGTAACATTATGGAACGTCCGACCGCCATGATGAATTGTTGCTAAAGCCTAAGTGCTCAGTTGAGGTTGGGGAGCGGGAAAACTCCGTATGAAACCAGCATCTGGAAGCGGCTCTTTCGCATTAATAACACCGGTACCAGTGTTAGTACTGGTCGTACTAGCATTATCAACTGTTTTAATTTCAACCCCCTCCGGAATCCCCATTACTGTTGCTGCGCCGTCACCACCATTATTACCAAGCATCGAACCACTAGTAGTCGAAAGCGGAGTACTCTCGCCCGCCCCATTATTCCCAATTCCACTAGCTGTATTGATATTCAGTGCATCACCATCTAAGCTAGTCTGAACAACCGATCTCGCTCGCAAGTTGCCCGAAGTATCTTGATTCGAGTTCATGCGTCTAGCCGGTGTCATCAAAGGTGGCCTCGGAACTGCACCTGGACCCACACGGTTTGTATTCTGCATTTGTGAAGGTCCTGTAAGAGATGGACGCATACTGTTGGGTGCCGGTATTTGCGGGGAGCCTTCTGAGCCACTGATCCGCACAGGCTGTTGGGATGTACCAACCGGCGTTTTGTCTTGGGCCCTGAGATGATTGGTGGGACCTTGTGGACGGAACTCGCTTGGTCCATTGGGAAACAAATCGTGCTTAGTTTTTAGGAATTCGCGAAAGCCAGTGATCAAATGCCTTTGCCTCTCTTCGACGTCGGGATGGTTGTCGGTGCCATTATAGACTCGCGCCATAGCCGCATCGACAAGTTCTTCGCCATCTTCGTGCTGTGCTTTAAGAGCCTTAACCAATACAGCGCGGAATGCTTTGAGAGTTGCCAATGCACGTGTGCGACGCCGTTCTTCGCTATCCGGTGCGGAAGGTTGAATTTGTGTCGAAACGTGAGGTGGGCCTTGTGCCTGATTTGAAGGAGTATTATTTGCCGGTAGCGCTGGAGGGTGCTGATTTGGATATTGCTGTGGTTGTGGCTGTGGCTGTGGTGGTGCAGGAGATTGGCTTTGATACTGCGGTGGTTGTGATGGCGCGGAGGATTGGGCTGGATGCTGCTGAGGCGGCTGTGGTTGTGCAGGAGGCTGACTCTGATAATTATGCGGAAGCGGCTGAGGGTATGGTTGTTGATATTGTTGTGGATATTGCTGAGGAGGTGGTTGGGGGTAAGGTTGTTGCTGTGGTACACCTTGATATTGATGAGGATGTTGTGGGGGATAAGGTTGCTGCTGTTGCGGTAGACCTTGAGGAGGTTGTGATGCCGATGCGGCTGCTTTAGGAGCATATGGAGAACTGTATGATGTTGGTGCCGCGGGGTTCAATTGAGGCGGTATTGGACTAACAAACGATGGTGCCGGGCCCGCATGAGGTGGTCCACCCTGACCATTATTCATTGGGGGATGAGGATGATAACCTTGGTATGGATGAGGGGGGTATGGAGCATGTGGAGGAGGAGGGCCCATGTAAGACTGTCCCGGGGGAATCGCGTATACCCTAGGGTTAAACATGAAACCAGGGGGCGGGACAACATTAGTAGGTGGGGCTCCATAGATTGGTCGATTCGCTTGAGTTGGAGCAGGAATTGCATCTTCTTTCTTCTTTTTCTCCTTCTGGTATGTACCACCGGGTGCTCTACTCCAAGCCCAACCTTTCCCAGCACGGACCTTTCTCTCAAAACAATCATGTTGTCCTAGGTTATGGCGTACACTACTTTGCCATCCTTTGGATTTACAGAAATGGAAGTAAGGATATCTAACCTCCATTTCATTGTAAATCTGTGGTAGGCACAAGTCGCTTTCCTCTTCCGTAAGAATCTCCCAAACCATTTGCACGTAATTCTTTCCGGGTTTTTGGAGCTGCTCATGAGTACATTGACTTTCGTCCTTCCACGGAATCTCTTTCAATTTATAGGTTATATTGGATTTCCCCTTCTTTGACGTAATCAATTCTCCATCTGCGGTGAATTTATCCTCATCCTCAAGATCCTCATTCGGTTTTGGCGACTTAGGCCTCTCAGGTTTAGGCTCTTTCGGCTGCCTCTTCGTGTATTTACGTTTCTGGCGTGGCTCCTCGGTCGGCTCTGGTAAGGGATTTTTCCGTGGTCTTCCGACTCCTTTCTTCGCTGTAGTAGTTGCCTGTGAAATTCTCTCTTGGGCCTTTTCTTTCTCTTCCTCTATCGCATTCTTCTTGGCAAGTTGCTGCTCTCGCTTGGACATGACACCATTTTTTGGAGGCCGGCCTGGTCCGCGCTTCTTCTGGAAGTTGCTGCTTCTGCCCGAGGGACTGGTGTCCATATTGCCTTCCTCTTCCTCTTCCATATCCTCCTCGTCAATATCTTCTTCTCTAGCATCACCGCCATCGCTTTCCATTTCATCATCATCGTCATCGCGACTATCA
This sequence comes from Rutstroemia sydowiana, assembly GCA_000812895.1. Taxonomy (NCBI): domain Eukaryota; kingdom Fungi; phylum Ascomycota; class Leotiomycetes; order Helotiales; family Rutstroemiaceae; genus Rutstroemia; species Rutstroemia sydowiana. Next base: position 5,264 of record JWJB01010126.1, on the reverse strand, counting down.
GCCTCCAAGCCAGAATCGGCGTCGTTGTCACTTATTTGGTCGGCATCAACCGATCCGTCAGTCGGGTTAGGGCTGGAGCTGCTATCCGCAATATTGACACCCCTATCAAAATCTAGCACCATCGGCATACCTGACTCTCCATAGTAAACCCCATCATCATTATACTCTAGATAGCGATCAGGTAGAATGAAGGTGCATGGAACTAATCCAATTGTTAATTTGCTGTTATTTTCAAGAATCGCTTCTGCCTCATGGTCAACAAATCTTGGATCAGTATTGTCACCACCCACAAACAGTCCATTTTTCCCAATAGCCTTCACTTTCCAACAGTCCTCATCATGGTCATAGAATATCTTGGCATGTTTTCTCGATATGCCTTTGTAAGCGACCACTCCGCATTCTATGGGTGGGTGTATAGATATAAGTGGACAATTGTCGAGAGATGGGGTTTGAGTTGCTGGGTCTACGACTGGCCCATTATTCGCTGTAGAAATACCTTGAACAGAAAGGGAATTCCTTCTTGAAACACTATGAGAGGATGCATTCTCGGATCTGGATGCTTTAGATGTCTTTCTCCGCTTAGACTTTGGCTCATTATCGGGGTCCTCATTCCTTATCCATGGATTTAAAATGCCAGATTTCATATTAGTGTATTGCAAAGTGTGATGTCGTTCCCTTTTGCCATTTTCTCTATCGTGTTGACGCCCTTGCGACTCTGACTCGAACTGTATGAGGTTTTTGAAAGAATCCTGATCGCGACCAAGAACTACGGAAAGTGTGGTGATGTAGAAGGCACTGTCATCGAATTGTAACTTTGCGAAACCATTGATTTCAGTTGTCGGTATTTCGGGTACAGGTACTATATCCCTCATCCAAGCTGTAGGGTCGTGGTCGTCGAAGTTGTTCGTTGTATGCTGCAGAGTTAAAGGATCGTAAGGTCCAGAATTCCCCGTGTCTGACTTCATTGTGCCGTGATTGAAACCATCGATATCCAGAGGCTCGGCAGAAAGATTTATGTCTAAGCTAGTATCTGCAGTCATGTCGGGGATTTTGCCGAGAAATGCGCCTGCGGTTGGTGAAGTTGAGCCTTTCTTGACGTTATTGACTTGTTCGTGAACCACCAACGCATTTCCCCCACTGGTTTCCTCGCCGACTGTTGTATCCATGATTGTATCGCCTTGTCTCAAATCGTCAGGAACATTGAAGAGATCTTCACCGGGCAGACCAAGTCCAGAGAAGTCGAGATCGTGGAGGGGTTCGTGTTGAGGGTTGAAGGAAATATCATCTGCAGTTGGATTTGTTGACATTGTTGCGACTGGAGCAACTTGGCTATAATTTTCGGTCCTTGGTGAAGTCATCGTTGCCATTATATCTTTGACAACTCGTTCACCTTTTTAACTCAGAGAATGAGCTGGGTAGAGTAGATTGTAGGTTGCAAATAACAAGCAGCTCTCTTTGAGGGGGGAAATTAAGGTTGTTTCCTTGCTTCGCTCAATTTTTTTCTCTTCCGATCCCCGACTGATAGATACCTCGCGATGAAGGCTTTGGGGCGAACGTCGGAACCAATTCTCGGTTTTGCGACAAGAAAAAAAAGTAACCTTAAGGCTTAACCTAGTTCTAATAAGTTCGGCTCGGATTTTTTATTTTTGGGAGAAGAAGTTGAAGTTTGCAAGGATCTTTTTTTTGTAAAAAAAAATCAAAAAAAATCTAGGTAGGGTAGATACTTGAAATATGGAGGTACTGGGTACTCACCGATTACAAGTAGCAGTTGTTTATGATGGGATGGGTAGATAGGGTACTCGTAGGTCGGTAGGAATTCAACTTCAGTTTATAGGAATAAAAGGTATGATGGTAATTTTAGTATTAGGACTTTTATTTTAGTTATCTACCTGTAAATTAGTAACTACTACCTACTATTATTTACTAAATAAGTATACCCTATAGTGTATTTTATAGAACGAGTAAATTTTAGTTTTGTTATTACAGTACCTAGTAAATATTATTGAAGATATTTAAAATATAATTGATTTTGCCAGAATAGTGTAGTCATCATGATATGATACCAGTACATCTTCACCGCTCTAATCTTTTAACCTACCTACCTAGAGTACCTAGTAGTAGTAGGTATAAGGGTTTGTCTATCTATCCCTATCGAAGTATTATTTTTATAATAAATACCTAATAAAGAACTTGACTTCATTGCGGCGCGGTACTGAAAATTAAAGATCCATCAGTAGTAGGTAGTGCGAGTACCTAAGAGAAGAAGACCTCAACCACTACCTAGTTAGTTCTATCTACTAAGAATATACAAATCTCAAAGAAGACTAGTAGGCGGTTCTAGTTCAAAAAAAGCGGCAGAGTTTCCGCTAGGTATAAACAAAAGTAGAACCACTACCTACCTACCTACTATTCTACCCTGCCTGAACATTCTACTGTTTATTATATCTTCACTTTTCAATTCAGTACTTACAGTATTCTATAGATACTTCGCCAGCTTTTTAGAACCTATTACTATTTGACAGTACTTCACATATTCTTTTCACATCTCTTCTCTAACTTCCAACATATCTTCTCCTTTTCCAAATGATATATTTAAGTAATATATCATGATTCAAGAAGGGTGTGTCTGTGTCTAGTACTCGAATAATAACACACGTTCACAAAAGAGCAAAATCATGAAAAGCTTCAAGAAAAATTGCATTCTAGAACAAACAAGACTTTTACTAGGTATCAAGTCCTAATTGAATTAATTTCTCAGCGGTATAAACTTTGGAAACACACCATTTCAGGAAATCCGTCTCCTAAAAAGTTTCATGTTTCGTTGAACTCTAGCTACCTTTGGCCTAGACCTTTGGAATTCTTACTTTACTTCCCTTTACTTCAGTCATTCCATCTTCATATTTATGTTATCTGTCATTCTCTAGAAATTTAAAAACATCTCAACATTTCCTTTTCATTTCTTTTCTTTTCTTCACTTTACTCAGTAGTACTGCGTCATGTAATTATCTCCATCTTCATATCCATATTCAACGTTTTCTAGCCACCGTCAGCATCTTAGATATCCCTCCATCTACTTCTCTCTATTCATCTCCCATTATTCCTGAACTCCTTCATCTCCTCGTTCACTGATCAGCCTCACTCTAAACAATGGCGTTTGTCTGCATACCCATCCCAATATGCTGTGAATGCGGTACTGAGCAAAATCCATGCCATGTAAAGATCATTGGTCCAAGTCTTGGGTTCGTTATCGGGGTTGTTTCTGCTGTATGTATAATGCAACCTGTCCCGTTGTTATCTCTCCAGCCTGTCTAACAACATCACAGGCAGTCTGCTGGCCAGTCTCAATATTTGCCTGTTGTGGAGGAACCAAAGTCGGAAAAAAGTAAGCCAGCCTAGACTGCAAAATTTACTTGAAACCCATTCCTACCATCTCCCTACATCATATCCCATCATTTCCACAAGCTCAAATCCAAATTAGCACTCTCTCGTTCCCCCGAAAGAAATACTCACAGCTAACCACCCACAAATCAGAATGCTCGCTGCCCCCGTTGCCATCCACGATGTCATCGCAGATAAAATACCTTTCTAACATTCACCCTACCCTCTATCCACCTCCCAACCAAGCAATACCAACGCAAATTCAACATCACCCCAAAAGAGGATAGAGGGCAACCATACAAACCACAACATTGTACGAGCATTGAAAGAAGGATACCCATCGAAGCACCAATCCCATACATATAACCGAAGATCGAATTCGAAATCCCGCATGAATTACTTAACCGGCTTGCACTTGATTTTCGTTGCCTAGATAGATAGTGTCTCATTTCATTCGTCGAATATCCGTTTCATAAATATATATACATTCCAGTATTTCAATTTCCAATTCTCAACCACCAGATGATTTCCACTACAAAAAACGACATCAATAATCTCGTCTGCATCAATCGTCCAATGGTCATCTAATACTCATTACGATACCGACGCGAGGAAATTCCAGATCTAAGGAGGGAATGCAATCTGCTCTATTACATGTTCATGTTCATTTGAGCTGGCTCATTCACATCTGTAGCGAGAATACAATACGTAAAGCCAGATCATTTTGTAGGACAAGTAATTCAATGGTATGACAGCGGTGGATTATGGGATATGAAATTATTCATGTCATATATGTATTTATTTAACATTTCAGCGATGAATAATGAGAAAGGTAAACAAATAAACAAACAAACATGAGGCACACTGCAGCTTTGTGAGGGATTTTAATGTAAAGTAGTTGAACTGAACTTAACTGAACTGCGGGTTTGAGAATTGTCTTTTTTTTTTTTTCGTATTAAGATGTATGGCCTTGCGTTATAATATGTTCCCCTTCCCAAGCTGTAGGATATCTATCACAAAGAACGAGATAGGCGCGAGGTAATTCCTATAGTTGTAACTTTGTATTGTATATAGTAATAAGGAAATATTATCATAAAGCGTTAATTGATTCCCCCACCATTCATTATTATTCATAATCATATTCGACCGCTACTTCTGTAAGTAAATTCTTCATTTTCTGTACTGCTTCTATTTCTGTCCTCCTTCCTCACACTAGTCACTTGTGTCTCACTTCAATATCCATAAAATCCACACTCTTCCCACCTTTATCCTTGAATCCATACAGAAACAAAGCAACCACTAACCCACCCCAGTGGCCCACCTCCCTCACCCCCAACCCAACCAGCACCTCCACCATTCCCAGCCCAACCAGCAGCCTACCCACCAACACCCCAACCTGTACACCCACCACCCTGCACATAATCTTCAACGAACTCGCCCCCACCTCCTACGGCCAAACCATCAAACTCACTGGCAGTATCCCCTCTCTCGGTTCCTGGGATCCATCTCTTGCACTCACGCTAAACGCAGATGAATATACAAGCACAAATCCTCTTTGGGAAATTAGTGTTGAGTTGGCTGTGGGTACAGTGTTTGAATATAAGTTTTTGAAGGTGGGATCTGATGTGGAGTGGGAAGAGGGTGCCAATCATATGTTTAATGTGCCTGAGGGGGTGTGTGCTGAGGTGGTTAATTTGGTGGGGGTGTGGAGTTAGTGGGTGGGGTTTGGGTTGTGAGATGGGGGTTGAGGGTTGAGGGGCAAGAGGGGCCCTTTGCCAGCAATGGTTTAAGGTTGTATGCTGAGGCAGTTCGATCGCTCATGGCGCCATTCATTTATTAATAGTGTCAATTATCCGATCGACAAATCTCAAAGTAATTTGCCCTCA
>JWJB01010125.1:0-48328 GCA_000812895.1 Rutstroemia sydowiana | reverse complement strand
CCAAGCATTTCAATGTAACCTGGTAAAAGGGGGAAATAAGAAAATAATATGGAATTCTTCAAAGTATTTTTAAGAAAAAAAAAAGTACAAGTATCATATTAAAACATCAGTTGAACTTTGTATTTTATTTTAATTTATTAATATGATACTTGTCTCCTTCAATTCTCTTTTATTCGATTTATATAAATAATACCTAAGGTACATCTCAACAACTTATCCCTATAGTATTACAAAATACCTATATTATCCTATTCTACCTATTTGTTTTTGGGCTTTGATGTAAATGTTAGAATTGTGCTCTTGTGATTGATCTACCGCTGACTGACTGACGTACTAAATAGATTATACCCTGCTCAGTGCTAATAAGCAAAAATATCCTGGCCGAGAACAAATTACCAGTTACAGAAGATCATCACTGCACCATTATTAGTACAATACAAGTAAACAACAAATCCGTCGAAGGCTGTCTTAGATCAATTCATTAATTCCGCACAATTATCATTATATTCATTTGTCAATAAATCATACTACAATTACTTGGTTTTTATACAATTCAGAGGAGGAGAAACCTACGAAACAAACTCGAATGGCGCTCGGTGGAAAGGGAGAAGCATGGTATTGTTAGAATATCTTCAAGAGCCTACACAATTGTGTGCGGCTGCTAATCATGCTTCTTCTACGACGAAAATGTCGTCCATAGAATATGAACATGACATTGAGAAGGTGTTGGGTTCCTCGTGGAGTTTGTTGAGACCGGCTGCGAGGATACTGAAACTGGGCGCGGATATCATCAATAATAAAGTCCAACCTTCAGAAGATCGAATAACTGAGGAAGAAAGTCTGGCATTATGCCAAAAGGAGGAGAGGAGGCAAATTCTTGAATTAAGGATGAAGAATGCGGATAACATGGAGTCATGGAGGATCGCTGCAAGTGAATTGGATATTCTCGAGGACAATGAAGCATGGAAAAACGATTCCTCGTCGCCTGATTTCGATGCCGCCTTGATTGAAGCAAGGACAAAACAAATGGAAACTGCGAGAATCAATTGTGATATCAAGAAGATGCTCTATTTGGTGCGAACGTCACTTTCGAGGGATTTGGGGGGAATGGGTAACAGTAGGTTGTACAAACATAGTTACACTGGAACCAAGGAAACGATCGAAACGTACATCGATTCGACAATAGATACGATACGCGCACTAGTTGAGACAAGCAAGTACACATTGCCCGACGACTTGGAAACAAAAGACATACTGGAACAAGTTGTTTATGCCAGACAAGCCTTTGGGAGAAGTGCTCTCCTATTGAGTGGAGGGGCGACTTTTGGCATGAATCATGTCGGGGTATTGAAAGCGCTTTTTGAGGCAGAACTTTTACCAAGGATCATATCTGGTGCTTCTGCAGGAAGTATCGTTTGCGCGGTTCTGTGCACAAGGACCGATGAGGAGATTCCAGCTGTGCTTAAGGACTTTCCATATGGAGACCTTGCTGTCTTCGAAGAAGAAGGCAGGGAAGACGGAGTACTGGAACGAATCCGGCGATTGTTGACAGAGGGAGCTTGGATCGATATTAAGCATTTGACGAGGGTTATGAGAGAATTGCTTGGAGATATGACTTTTCAAGAGTCTTACAACCGTTCTCGTCGGATCCTCAACATTTGCGTTTCTTCTGCGTCGGTTTACGAATTACCTCGACTTCTCAATTATGTCACGGCACCCAATGTAATGATTTGGTCTGCTGTTGCTGCATCATGTTCGGTACCTTTTCTGTTTTCTGCCGCGGAATTACTTGTCAAGAACCCAATCACTGGAGAGAATTCACCGTGGAATCCGACGCCTCAAAAATGGATTGATGGAAGTGTCGATAACGATCTCCCAATGACTCGACTTGCAGAGATGTTTAACGTCAATCATTTCATTGTTTCTCAAGTTAATCCTCACGTTATACCTTTTATTGCAAAGGAAGAAGAAGCTATTAGGAGAGATGCACAAAGTGATAATGCGGGACCTGGTTGGGTATACAAACTTACAAACCTAGCGAAAGACGAAGCGTTGCATCGAATGCAGGTTCTTGCTGAGCTAGGTATCTTTCCTAACCTTGTCACAAAATGCAAATCGATTCTCAGTCAAAAGTATTCCGGGGATATCACAATTCTGCCAGAAATCAATTATAAAGACTTCCCGAGAATGTTGAAGAACCCGACAACTCAATTCATGGTACAAGCATGTTTATGTGGAGAACGAGCGACATGGCCGAAGTTAAGTAGAATACGAAATCATTGTGCCGTTGAACTAGAATTAGATGCCGCGGTACAGAAGCTCAGAGCTAGAGTGGTCTTCAGTCCAAGTCAAGTGGATTTACGACGATTGAGAACTACTGGCGACGTACCTACGATGAAGAGGATTGGTAGAAAGAGAACCGGCACTGGAAGCTTATCTACAGACCACAAACCCGATGAAGAAAATAGACGTGGGAAAAGCACATCCAGACCTCCTTTCAGGTCAACAAGTAGTTTTATGCATATACCTCCATCTACGAAATATTTACCTCGATCCGAACAAGCCACCCCATTTCAAACACCACATAGAGAAAAACAAGAATTCAAATTCTTTGATACTTCCAGAAGTCTACTTCAAATGCCCGACTTCTCTTCCGCTGGCGAGACAACCTTATCATCACCCAGTTCCGACGCAGATGTGGATTCTCATACCGATGAAAGTAGTCCCGAAATGGATTTCGATGAAGGTGTAAGTCCCACGTCTCGAAGACAGATCGATTACTTCTCCAATACTCAACCGATTACACCCGGTACGGATCGAGTTCTCGCAACTAGTCCAACTTTCATTAAACGTATACCTGCTACTCCATTCACATATTTCCCTTCTGTTATCTTGCAGAAGGAAGTGGTAGAGATTCCATCGTCAAAGGATGAGAGGAAAGTAGTTACGGAACCGAGTAGTCCGGAATTGAATCATAAGAGTGCGTGGCATCATTGGAGAGAGGATGATATGAGAGATGGATTGTAGTTTTATACGTCTGTCTATAATTGCATGCGTGCTTCTTGCGTACATTATCCCCTCGCCGTATTTTACATTCATGGCGGTGCATTGTTGGTTGCTTATTGTGGGTTTCAATGGGTTTGATTTTTATAATACATGGTTTGGAATGGAAGGGAAAGGTTTGGAATGATTCGGTATGGCTTTATGAATTCAATGAATGGTATAGCGAGCGTGTGCATGGATGGATATCATTGTTATTGTTGTTATTGTTGTATTAGGTGGTTGATGCACACAAATTGGAGTATATATATTCACTTTTTCGATTTCAATTTCGATTTCAGTTATTTTTGAGAAAGAGTCGGTATGTGTGTAGGTGAGAGAGATTGTTAATATCAGATAGAGGAAAGAAGAGAAGAGATGGAATTGGATGGTAGATATGGTATAAGTGATCAATTTGCTTGATTTTGGCAGGCGCTCTTGGGGTATGGGGGGAAAGAAGGTTCAGATTGTATGGCATGGTGGGATTACTATTATTGGAAGAATATATGTGGAAGAATGGAAATTGAGAGTGTGAGTGGTGGTGAACGTTAGAAAGTTGGGATGGGATGGGATGGGATACTTTGCAGCATTAATTGGGCATGGGCATGGGCATAGGCATGAGCATAGGCATGGGTATGGTATTCATTGGGCAAGCAAGCAAACAAGCATTCATTTAATCAATACCTTGGTTAGATGTACGGTAGTAGATAGTTGGTAGATAGATAAATGGAATGGAATGGAATACAGTAAATTTGAGTTTTTTTTAAAAGGGAAAATGTAGTGGATTGGAGTTCTATGACTTTTGATCTCATTCCCATCCTATCCCATACCTACCCTACCATCAATCACACAAACAATCTCTTTAATTATATAATCTATCAAAATACTCATACTCATCAAACCAAACCAAATCACCACATCCTCAATCCCCTTCTCATACATGCCGGTACCATTTCAATAGATCAACCTCCAGGCAGCCCCAACTTAACTCTTCATCTCCTTATTTAGTAATTCTCCAACTTTAACTTCTCTAGATAACTTGGGTATAAAATCCAAATCCAAATCATTAAACCCTTCCTTCCTTTTCTTTCCCTTCCCTTCCCTTCCCTTCCTCTCCATTTCATACCACATCACATCATAATCCCCCCAAACCAAAGAAGCCCAAATTAAAAAGCAGTATTTCACATCTCTTCTATCCATCTCTTTCCATTCTATTCTTTTCCTTTCTTTATTACTTGCTGCCTTCCCTCTCTTACTCACCAACTCATCCCCCTTTCCCAATTCTCCATCCATCCACACAGTCTCCTCTCTATCCACGCATCTATTATACCCTATTTAACAAACCCCATCTAAACCCCTTCTCCCCCCCAAATCCCAATCCCAATACCAATACCCATATAATATCAAATCAAAATAAAGCCAATCCCAAAACAAACAATACCATCCATCCACCCACCTATTCACCCACCCCTTCACCCATCCAACTCACAAACATCAAACCCATTAACCATCCATCTATCCATCTATTCATCAAAAGCAAAAGCCAAAGCCAAAGCTCAAAATAAACCCTATACATACATTCCATAGCACAAACCCCAATAAAAGATAAAACCCCAAGAAAGAAGAAAAAATCGACTCAAACTAAGTCAGTCCATCCTCATCCTCATAAATCACCCTCTCCACCACCATCAAGAATCCACACTTCACTTCATACATGAACAATTCATTTTCTGTAAGAATCGAGAATGTAGAACAATCAATTAATTAAAATAATTAATTGTAATAATCAATTAACCCACCAGAACCACCCATCAAAATCTTCCATGTAATGTAATAATGTAGTATAATATATTGTACAAAGACAATCAATAACAGACCAGAGCAACCTTATGTATGTATATATCTGTTTTGTTTTTCTTTTTTCTTTTCTCTTTTTGCCAAAGGATTTAGTAGTTAGCTAAAATTACATTCATTCATTTACATTGAAAATAGTAAACCACCACCATCTTCACCCTGTAAATCCTGTAAAATTTTAGCTCTCTGCGCTTCCAAGGTATTCAGTTCTCTCCGCTTCAACAAGATTTTATTCCTATGAGCCACATCATGATAGCGAGTGATTTCAAGCCAATCCTTCAAATCCGTATCGTATGGTAAGAGTTGTGCTAGTGTTGGGGGTTTGGCTCCTCCACGTGCTGGTGCGGCCTGTACAAAAATTGTTAGTAACTTTTATCTGCAAGTAGAAAAACAAGAATCGGGTTATACTTACGGAAATATTTCGGGATGGTTGAGAGCTTGGAACGGCGCTCCCTTTCCGTGAAGTAGGTCTTCTATGCATGCTTAACTTGCTTTCTGCGCGCATTCGCGAATGTCTTCCGCTTCCAGAACCCCTTGCGCTACCCCTGTCTTGCACGTCACTATCATCATCTTCACTTTTCCAACCCTCCATAGTTTTTGTGGTGCCATGCGGTGAATCTAGAACATTCTCCGTGTAGTGGAAATTCTTGCCACCAGCGGTTCCTGGTTTAGTCTTGGGTAATCGATTGTGCGTAACAAGACGATCTGCTTCAGCAATGCTGTCTTCAGCTTGGATCTGATTGAAGACTGTCTTCTTATCAAACTTTGCTAAGCTACCAGCAAAGTCAAAGTCCCCCATATCTTGTACATCTGTAGCATCTTCTGTCGCCCATCCATTTTCTTCCATTCTCCGGTCGCCCTTCCTGTGTGCTCTCTTAAGAATTGTAAACGGTTGGAAAGATGGATTCGGTTCCAGTAATGGCGTTTGTCTCCAGCCTTTGCCCATAGACTCTGCAGGAGGAATTGGCTCTTGAAAAGCGCGATCGGGTTTACGGCCTTGATTCTTTCGTCTTCGAGGTCTCCTTCCCGTTTTAACTACTGGCGGTTCTGTAACCTCGGCCTCTGCCTCAAGCTCATCCAAGTTTTCTGCCTCTTCGCGTTCGTCGCCGTTCTTGAGTGACAGGCCATTCATCGACTCTTGTAAAGTCGCAGTCGTCGTGGTTTCCTTTCTCCGAGATTCGCGACTGATGGCAGTGCGTACCGAATCGTTACGTTCCATAGAAGTGGCCTTCACTTGTTGCTGCACAGAAACTTGAGGCAAAGCTCCGGAACCAGGTCTCTTTCCCACACTTAGGATCGCAGGGTCTTCAAATTGTTTAGATGCAGGCGCAACAGGCGGCATTTGTGTGGTGGTCGGAGGAGGGTGTACATTTTCATCACGCGCTTCTACCAAATCTATAATCTCTGCTGCTCTAATCGTGAACTCAGAAACGAATTTCCCATTCGCGGGACAGGTAACTATGAGGCACAACATATGTTAGCCGAATACAACATTGCGGGCGGTAGTGGATGTGACGTGAATACCAACCATTTTGTAGAGTCAATGTTTTTCCAGGTTCAATGCCGCTGACAACGCCTCGTAGTTGCGCACCAGGTGGCGAACTCAATGTCACCAACATGGTGAGACCAATGAATTGGTTCGACATGTTGATTATTGTATTTCGTCTCGTCCACCTAGACCTAAAGAGCAAAGTTTCGCGGTCAATAGAATATTATATGGTGTGATACTGAGCACTAATGGCAATTGGGGGTGAAGTTCTGATGAGTTTATTAACTATTAGGAATTTGTCGAAATAAGAGAATTGAGAATGTAGAGTATTTTGAGGGGATGTAAAAGAAGTAAAGAGACAAAATGTGACAACTATGTTATTAATTGCTTCTGATGGTATTTGGTACTGGTACTGGTATAAGTCTGAACCTGAAAGTTTGCAAGGATATGGTAGGAGCTAGTGAAGAAGTGAGAGAGTGAGACAAAAAAAAGTAACAAAAGTTAAGAAATACCCATATATATTTTATTAGTGTACTTCGGCATCTATTTTACTAAAAAATGAACTAATAAAAGTACCGATATGTATAATTATTAATATATATTCACTACTAGGTACTACCTACTAGGTAGTATTTTAACTACCTGGAGGTATTTATTTATACTAGGTATATTTATTTATTTATTTTACTTTTCCTTTCACCCCCACTAAATTATCATTACCTACTTATGAACTGAACTGAACGGGGTTACTATATGGTACCTGGCCTGGATCAAGAAAATCCAATAGGTACATACTATCTTTATTCAAGTAGGTATGTATACCAGATATAGATCCTTCAAAGAACAAAAAAACAAAGCTGACGATATAAACAGTTATCAAAACAATTATAGAAACACAAATCATAACGTATGATTCAATTTTTTATTATTATTACCAGATAAGTTTAAGTATTTATTAATGTCATTTGATATTGTTGTTGCTATAAAAAGCAACGATTTATTCAATACTTGCTCGCTTTGTACTCTGTACATACAACCCACCATCCATCCATCCATCCATCCATCCATCCACCCATCCATCCATTCTATCTCATGTCAAATATGAGTTCCGACTCCATTGTATAAGTAAGACGAACACCTGCTTTGCCTCAATATCCATCATCATCACAAAATCTTCATCAAGCCTAGTCTTTTCTTTCTTGAATACCCAGTACCCTGAACAATGATCTATCGTGTGTATCCTTGACAATCCACTCCACTGTCCCAAACACATAAAGCAAAAAGGCACCAAAGACACCAGCAACCAATACCAATCAATACCCTCCGTCATATCCTGCAAATGACCTTTTATCCCTGAACTCTTATCCCTGAACTCGAACCTTTCTACGCATAAGCATGTGATTTTGATTTTTCCCACTTATGATCCTCCTCAAAACCCATGTCAATATCCATGTCAATATCTTCCTTGAAATCCTCAATAGCTTTCTTAACTGGTTCGGCTTTAGCAACCTTTGGATGTTTTAAAGCCTTGTTGACGCTATACAACCCGTTATAAAATTCCGCAACTCGCGGATGCGCCATCACTTTCTTCGGATCAAAGTTCAGAACTTCTAGACCCGCTTGACAGGTTGCTCGACTGAGCGCAACATACGCCTGTCCATTTTCAAAAACCTTTTTCAAGTCAATCTTGACACGCTCTAACGTCTGTCCCTGTGCTTTGTGGATAGAAAGGGCCCACGCCAGGATAAGTGGTAGCTGACTTCGTTGAGCTTGTACTTCACCACTAGGTAACTCGATCTTCCACTCTTCCGGCTGTACGAGAAGATCTCTAAGGGTACCGTCAGGAAGAGAGAAGCGGACTAATGGATACAACCTTCCTCCACTCGATCCACCGCTTGTGTTTGGTAACTCCTTGTTGGCCATCTTGAACTTTTGGAAGTCATCTTGACGGTGGTATTCTTGAGAAGAGTCGGCCAGAGCGTCCCCACTAATAATGTCGGGGTTAGCATCATATATTTCGAATGATTTTTCTGTCATGAAGTTCACAACCATTCCCAGCGAGCCGTTCACCAAACCATCATCCATATTCTTGATCAACATGACCTGGGCACCTTTTTTCAATTCAATGGACTTTGGGGCCATCATGTTAGCCAGAAGCTTTTCCCTAACCATTAGATCGGTAATGGTTCCTGTATCCACTGCCTCGTACTTATATGACTTGCCGTGCAAACTTCGCATTCTGGAAGCGTTCGAATTTTCGACTTCGTTTCTAGTGGGAAACCTAAAGGCACTTAGTAAAAATCACAAAATTTGAGATGCCGACGTACAATTCCGTGGCAGTCAACTGGTCCTCATATGTGATGGTTCGTTTCATGGCGGAAAATGCATTTATAGTATCCTGAGAAACCTTTCCCAGTCGCATCTCATTCAACATGTTGGCGAAAACTACATTTATACATCAGTCCACATATTCATAAACGATATTCCAAAAACTTACCTGGGTCTCTTTGACGGAATACTTCAGTCAGACCAATTGTATGATGGATAGCCGTATTCCACGTTGCTGCATCGAACGCGAACTTGACTCCCCGGCTCTTTTGATTATAGTCAGGGACAGGTGGCAGTTGGAAGAAATCACCAGTAATGACGAGTTGAATACCCCCAAATGGCCTTCCATTATTACGCATGCCTCTAGCAATCTCTTCAAGTTTGTCGAAAAGATCACCATCCACCATAGAAATCTCATCAATGACCAATACCTTCGTTCTTATCCAACGATTCTTCGCTTTCGAATTCCTCTTGATCTTTTTGATGAGTGTGTTGGCGTCCTCTTTCCCAAGTCCAATGCCACCGAAGCTGTGTAATGTTACGCCGCCGATGTTACATGCAGCCAGGCCAGTCGAAGCTGTCACAGCAACACGATCGCCGTCGCGAACAAACTTAGCCTTTAATGCAGCGATGATAGATCTCATCAGGACGGATTTTCCAGTTCCTGCAGACCCAGTGAAGAAAACGCTCTTGCCTTGATTTACAACCAACTCCCTAACTCGCTTCTGCTCATCAGTCAAGTGAATGGGAGCAAGCTTAGAACTATTGGCGCGTTGACCCTTCTCTACATTATCACCCTTTTTTGTTCCCTTTTCTCGGGCTAGTTTCTTGCCGTCTCTGAGCTGTTTAGCAGTAGCGTTCCATGGCAGAGCCTTATCTTTTGGTAAAGGCGTAAAGGAAGGCTTATAGGTATAATCTACGCAGTTTTTCTTGTTGGGACAATCCTCAGCAGAATGACCTGTGCGCCGGCATTTAAAGCATGTATTTGAGGTCTGGGAAGCGGGTTCTTCCTCGTCTTGCAAGGCTGCTAACTCTTCCATCTCCGAATTCTTCTGTATCCATGGCAACGTCCGCCGTTTCGCTGGTCTTATGGGTTCCTCATCATCTTCAATGATTATAGCAGCTTCCTGTGATTCCGATTGTTCAAATTGCTTTCTCTTCAAAGCCCCCGGAGGTGTCTGTTTATGCGAAGGTGGAGATGATGACCAAGTCTGTGCACTACTAGTTGGTTCGACTTGGTGTTTTGCGGGTGTGCGGGCAGTCAAGGGAGATGATTTTATTGCAGAATTGGAACGTTTGGGGGGTGCTGCCATAGATTTGTTGGTAGGCAAACCGTAGTCTTTGTCGAAGTCTAACGTATCATCATCGCTCCAATCATCTTCATTGAACTGGACAGCATTGGCCAAGGCTGGTTTGGCACCGTTTCCTGTAGAAGTGTTGTTGGTGAAGCCAATACTGCTATTGGGTGTATCTTGGAAGGCATCCTGTTTGCTAAATACGGTACTTAGGGTAGAGCTCACAGCTGACGGTCTGCTGCTCGCATATGGTTGCCTCTGGATCGGTTTGATATTATTCGACATTGAGTTCAAGGGTTTGTTGTTCAAGGGTTTGTTTGAAATCGTAGACCCAGTATATCCACCGATAGTCTGCGATGACTTCCTCTTCTCGATCAATTCTTTTATATCACCATTTTGGGGAGGATTGCTAGGTGCCGCAAATGCTTGTTTCGCTGGATCGTTCTTTGGCTTGGAAGACACATGGGTCTTCACTGCTCTTCCTAACATAGCGGCGGCGACTGAAGAATTGGTTGCTCCTCGGAATTGTACATTGGTGGCACACAACAAGTAAGGATAAGGATAATGCGCTCTCCAGCGATGCGCAAAAGACCCTCGATAAATTGCAGATGCGGCTGGAGAGATAGTACGGCCAAGTGGCATTAATTTGTGAGAAAAAGGTGAATTTGCTATGGGTGCATTCAAACCGTATAAACAAGAAAGTACACAAACACCAATTGAATATATTCCTTCCAAAATAAAAGCGCGACGCGTTTCCAGATACAGTAAGATCTATGTGTCGCGTAAAAGATTTTATGATCAAAAGTACTTTAACTTTTTCCCTTTTACGGGTTTACCCCACATTTGGCAAGGCTCAAAGTAATTTTTGTGTCACTGTGGTAAAAGTCATTCTAATTGGCTGATAATCTAGGTACTTGAACTGTAATATGTAACTATATTCTTAATTTGGAATTATTAACATTTTATATTATTTTAAATTAGAAATATCAAAATTTCCCACTATCTAGGCAAGTATAATCCATGAAGCTATCTAGGTACCCTATATCATCAGATGATTTTAAGTATACAACACAACCCCCTCATTAAAATTATACACAGATACAAACAAATAGGTTTTAATGATAGTACTAGGTAGGTAAGTACTTAATACGGTGTACCCATCGTCTTTCAATATATTTCTTTTATTGTTTTTATAGGTAAGTAGAGAGAGAGAGAGAGGTAAATATTTCTAATTCTACCTTACAATAACTCATTTACTTTCCTCTTTCTTGGTATTTTATAACCAACCTTAAAAGGCTCTAAAGACTCTAAAGTCTCTACCAACGTTTCAGGTCAATCCTATCATTTAATTGTCATTACACAATCTTTCATACAATATCTTTAAGTAAAACTGCTCGCCACTTTTTATAACAACAATGATGACTAGAGATGTAAAGATGGCACACAATATAAACTGGGTAGTCGCAATAGTAGATTCGTGGACTCATCAGGGACAAAAAGGCAAATGCAGAGAAAATAATCCAAAAAGTCGACAATAACCTAGAAGAGAAGAAACAACTTTTGATGGACGTAAAAATCACCTTTCCAACACTGGGAACATAGGAAAACTACGAATCAACAAAAGAGTATCATCAACAAAAGAGCATCGTCAACAAGAGTATCTTAAATGAAATAAGCGCCCCTATGCAACATCAACGCTGCTCGGCCTAGCCGTCAAATAAAGAAGACCAACGCATGAGTAGAAATGCGGAAATGAGATTAGGCCGCCAAACTTAATATCCCGGTTCCCCGCAAGACCATGAGATTTTGACAAATCGAAATACACCTGAAAAGAGCAGCTCCAAAAGATGTCATCAACACGTGAAACCACTTAGCCTTGGTATCCACCAAAGCCGTTCCCATAATTCTGCGTTGCGGGGGCACTCCACTGAGCTGCTGTGGGTTGAGCGCCACGGCCATATCCTCCAGCGCTGGCAGGGCCTCCATATCCCATTGGTTGATTGCCATATTGAGCTGGTGATTGCGCCGGGGGTCCCCCATACCCACCTTGCTGACCAGCAAACTGGCCTGGAGACTGTTGGTTAGCCATCGGCCCAGCTGATTGAGGTCCCGCTTGCGGAGGCATTCCACCATATTGTGGGAAGTAGGCGTTTGGTGTACCTGGAAATCCACCAGGGGTTGGTCCGGCTTGGGGACTGTAGCTTTGTTGAGAACCGTCGAAGCCGGCAGATGTAGGTGCTTTGTCTTTACCCCACTAAATAATGGATGGATTAGCATAGAAAATAATAATAAGAATATATCATAACTTACACTGCATTTGAGAGGACGACCATTAACATTGTATCCACTCAACTGACAAATTGCAAGTGCAGCATTTTCATGTGAGTCCATTTTCACAAACGCAAATCCGCGATCAGCCTGGAAACGAGTCTCGACTACGTATCCAAAATTTTGAAAGAGAGGAATAAGATCATTTTGAGTCGTATATGGTGTGAGATTGCCGACATAGCAAGTCGTTTGCCATTGAGGGGTTTGCTGAACGATCATGTCATAGCTTTGCACGCCATGGGTGGGGAAATGGTGATGGCCGAATGGGGTTGTCGGAGTCATACCCATAGCAGACATAGCCTGTTGTTGGGAAATTGAAGGTTGGCCCTTTTGATTTGCCCAGTTACAGCGTATAGCACGAGATCCAAGCCACTCGCCGTCCATTGAGCTTAGTGCCTTTTCAGCGTCTTGACGTTCTCGGAATGCCACAAATCCATAACCTCTGGATCGTCCAGTTTTCATATCCCACATCACACGTGCTTCGGAAACAGAACCAAATGCAGAGAATGCTTGAAGTAGAACTTCGTCGTTGACTTCGTTCGAAAGATCTCCGACAAAGATATGGAAGTGATTTGACGTGTCTTCTTTATTGTTTGTGTTTGATTGATAGGCCCAGTTCACTCGAATCTCCTACCAAGGTGTCAGACTCCACATGTGAACGTTGATGAATTAAATACTTACGGCTTGGTGAACTCGTCGTCCATTCAAAGTTTGCATAGCTCGCTCGGCTGCTCCCGGATCATCATACTCGACGAAACCGTAGTTAAATCCTTTAGACTGTAACTAGGACTGCGATTAGCATGCTAAACTTATGAATATATAAAAGCTTGTAACGAAGGAAGGGTTGAAACTGTTAAACCCTATTCAATGCAATGAATTGATACTGAAGCTACGAAGCTTAAAATCTTGAGGATTTAACGTAAATAAAGTTGATACTGACAGCACCTACATTCTTGTCAGGAATGATTTTGACATTTTGGACATGGCCGGTGGTCTCAAAGATTTGACGGAGCACATCCTCAGTTACCCTTGGGTCTAGACCTCCAACATACAATGCGCGCTTGTTGGGCTCTGGTGCTGCACGACGGACAAATCCGCCAGCACTATCTGGTGACATTACCCCACCATTTTCACCCATGGGAGAAGTGATAGCAGTTGGGATTGGGTTTGTGTTCTGAGGAATAATAACTGGAGCAAGTTGCGGTGGCGGTGGCATGTGGGAGGGGTTACCCTGGCCATTGTGACCATTTTCATAACCTGGCGCACCAGCAGACGTCTGCGGCGGTGGTGGAAGTTGAATGTTGGAAGGTGGAGGACCGTTGTCTGCCATTGTAAAATATTTCCCAAGAGTGGTGTTTCTATTGTAATGGCCTTAAATTCTTGCGCAAGCAAATATGATGTCAAAAATAACCCGACTCGAAATGTAGAAAATTGTTCTGAGGAAGACCGAAAATCGCGATGACACAAGGAACGACGAAGCTGAATTTAGAATATGTAGTGCTGGTTTGTGTTCTCGTGTAACTCGAACGATAGGAAGCAGGTAAGACTCGAAAAATTCGACAGAGGTTATGACTTGCGAAATAAATCGATGAAAGTTGAATGAATATACAAGTGATGAGGCTATCACTTGTATATGAAATAGATAATCGAAGCTTGCAGAATTTTGTATGAACAGAGGAAGGTGTCGAATGAAATCCTTGAGATGGTGTATTACCAGTAGAATAGAGTAGTGGAAGTGCGCTGATGGAGAAATGAGGGGCTTCTGCAAGAGTTCTTCAGAAGACCAGATTGTGGGAAAAAATAAGAGAGGACGAAGAAGATTTGATGACAACGGAATTTTAGAAATGAATAAGAGGAATAATAGGAATTATCAACCACGACAGGGGAAAAGAAGACGAGAGGAATAAGAGAGGAGACAAACACCACTCGAGAATCCAAACGCCTAAATTGTTGACAATGAATATGGTGGAAGAAAAAAAAAGGAAGAGAGAGAGAAGAGAGAGAAGAGAGAGAGAGAGAGGAAAAAAGGACGACGCTTGCGCTGATATTTGCAATTTTTTCTGTACAGAAAAAAGAGGTTGAGTTGAAGAAGAAAGAACTGGGGGGAAATAGTAAAAAAAAGCACGGAAGTTTTAATAGGATAAGTAAAATGTGGATGGGGATGGGATGGGATGGGATGGGATAGGTAAAAGTAAGGTATAGGTAGGCTGAGAAGTTATTGGTACTGTAGGGTAAGGTCGGGTACAGTAAAGTTATGAGTAAGTACCTAGATACCTAGTAATTTTTATTAAGCTGTAAGGATAAACTTGAGATGGCAGCAAGCATAAAATTGGGTAGTAAAAGAGGTACGGGCAGTAAGAAGGGGGGGAAGGCTGCAGTAACTAGGCTGAGTAAAGTTGGGTTTATTTAGGTACTTTTAAGTGACAGCCTTTCCTTTAAATTTTTTAATTTTATTTTATTATCATTATTATTATTTTTATTTGATCTTTTGCTAGTAGTATTTAAATTGATCTTTTGCCTTACAACTAACTAACTCATAGTTCTCATACGCCTCAAACAGATTTTGATATCAATCAATAAAATAATTTAATATGAAAAGTGAAAACCCTTGAAAATAATTCTCTTTTCACCTTTTATCTTCTTTTTTTTATTTGGCCACCTTGAAAAGAACACGAGGGAAAAAATGTATTAAAAAGAAATGGGAAGGGCAGATGCGAATATCCAGAAACGGCTTCTTGCATTGCAGTGCAGGTTTTTTAATGAGATTTGGTTTGTTGGTATCAAAGCTAATCAAGTGATTTGTTGGAATTCCTTTGAAATTTATATAATTTAAAGAGATAGAAGGATTTTAAGTATAAATCCGACATGAATTCATCCATCCATACAACATAGGGTACAAAAGAATATACAAACTCCATCTTTCAATTCATATCCAGTCAACGTATCTGACAAAGATATGTTTGATATGTGTGTGTGTGTGGATAGGTGAATGAATGGGTGAAGTTGACGAACTGTTAAACTTGTGTTTCTGACTGAGCATAGCATTTTCCAAAACCCTCACCAGTGAGTGAATAAGTGAGTGAGATGTTATTTGCCCGTTCTTTTCCATTCCATTCTCTTCTCATAAAAAGAATACTTACAATAAGTAAAGCATGGCATCCATGCTATCACGATAACTTCATATTGAATGAATGCATGACTATTATCTGGTATTGCTTACAGGGCGGGTATATTACTCAATTGAAAGGAAGTAATAACTTGGGCTGGACCGGACCGAAAAATGATTAGAAGTGGTAAGAGGAAAAGGGATCTTCTACCGACGGAAATGTAATTCACTGAACCGATTGGTAAATAATCATTTTCTTTTCAAGTATTTTATACATTTTAGACTTAGTCAAGGTATCTAGGGGACAGATCATCCCATCTTTTTAAAGCTATAAAAGTGTGGGAAAAAGCTTATCTCCGCAAATTTCTTAGATTACGGTACAAGCAATGCGTTGATGCGAAGAATTAGAACCTTTCAAAAGAAGCCATGAAATAATGATGGGAAGAAGGGAAGAAACAGCATAGAAGCTTTTTCTTGAAAAAAATCATAGAATAAATAGAATAAAAATAACAATATAAAAATGTTTATAATATATATATTATGACTTTCCTATTAAGGAATCTATCTATCTTAATCTTTTAACAATACTTATTACTTACCTCTACCGTCTACGCCTCACTTCTACAGGAAAATTCATAAAGTAGGATCAGCTCAGTTACCAATAAATCACAACCCAACAATTAAATAATAATTGGATCTATATTACGAGTACGTACCTAGATATTACCTAGATATTACCTGCATTACTTAATCTCTAAAAAATCCAAAATAACCTATTAATCTAGAAATATAAAGTACTAAATACCTATCTAGATATAAAATAGTCAAGGTATGAGTAGTCAAAAGTAGCTAAATGTAACCAAATGTAACCCAAGCTCCTCTATCAATAGATGTCAATGTCAATGTACCCCTCTTATCTTCTTACCCCTCATCTTATTTCAAAGGCTTGAAGTGGAAGTGGTTTAAATAACCTGAGACACAGTCAAGGATTGGATTAGTAGGTATATAACTTTCCTTTTAAACAAATCTAATTCACACAATACAGTACGCTCTTATAAAAGATAAACCTACCTACCTATCCAACTTTACCCCTAAAACCTCAATAATTAGAAAAGGCTTTTATATACGCAGTATAAGACTATCCTAAGTACTATACGCTAATAATTAATTTGATTATATTAAATGCAAGGCCAGGTCCACCAGGGTAACCCTATAATGCCTCTGTGCTCAATTCTGGGTACCTAGTAAGTACCTACCTAGTAGTAGGCAAGTTAAGTCAATTGATAGTGAAGTTTTTAGCGTGCACAGACCATCGGAACTTCAATACCTAATGTATTCCTTACAAGCTTTAACCATTTTCATTGATGGTACAACGCCATGGCTATCACTCTCTACATTATATCTTCTCTCATTTGAAAGAATACTCAACCCTCTTTTCAATACAATCACCCCAATCTCACAATGGCACATCTACCGCCTCCAGCACCACCACCAGCACAGCCCATATTTCCTGTAGATAAATTAACAAGCTACATCAATGGGATTGTTAGTCCCATACATTATATCTCATTAAGTCTACTGACATGTTACAAAGCTTATACAAACTGGCAAAGCCCTTCGACGGTCGGATAAGGAAGGTGGAAGAACAATGGCCAATTCCAATGGGCCGCTTCAAGCAGCCATTCCTGGGATCATCGAACAATTCCATCAAACCTTGGACGAGATTGAAGTTGATATTGTAAGTGTGGAGAAGTTATATGCTTCTGTGTAGCTAATTTATAAATGTAGATACGGGCAAAATCTGTACTAGGACGAGATTTGGAAGAGCTTAGGTCGAAACGAATTGCGCAAGAAAACCCACCTCCTATAGATGTCGTTGAAGAAGCTCCAGTGCCACAGCCAAGTCCACCTCCTATTATACCACTTGAAGATCTTCCTAAACCGATCGAGCAGTACACCCAAAGAAATATGCCCATGGCGACAACTAGAGCAGAGGCATCGAATCACCCCCAAGAAATTAAGAATGAGTCTCCTCCCAAAGAACCTGTGATGAAGGAAGAGGCAAATGCAAACAAAGCTCTATCTCCCCCAAGTTCGAATGATATAAAGTCACAGGTTATTGGACTAGGTATAAATACTACGGTCCCAACATCCGCAGATGTTTCTGGGGCTATAACTAGCGGTGGCCAAGATTCTTCAATTAATTCGCTTTTTGATATGCCGGATAGCACAAACAACGATAACAATAATACCCTCAATTTCGATAACATGGATTTTACAATGCCAGACACGAATACCAATACTCAGCCTCAGCAGACACAGAATACCGAATTTGATCTTTCTACATTCGGAAACAATTCACAAGACTTCAATATGAATGACCTACAACCTACAAATGATACTGGGCCGATGTCAACTATAAATAATGCGACTAACGAATCGGCAAACAATAAGCAGGAAGGATTATCTGCGGATGATTTCCTTAATATGACTGGCAGTGGCGCAAACGAAAATAATGGTAATAACAACATGGATCTTGACCTAGACTTGGGGAATATGGTAGGAGCAGAAGAAAGCGTATTTGATGACCTTTTTTTTGGCGGGGATGAGGATGGAAATATGGGTGGTGATATTAGTGAAATGGAACACGGCCAATTTGATAATGCATTTTTTGGTATTGACTGAGACTAGGTCTATGGTTTGTACAACACCAACATCGAAAATCCTCATTTTGGATAGGCAGATCTCAACGATATAGAAAGGATGGTGGGTTTGTACTAGATTTCGAAGGTCATTGTAATATATTTTTGATTCTGGCAGTGCATTTAGAAGCTACTTTATAAGATATTGGCGATAGAGTCACAATCTAGTACGGAGTTGTATCTTTGGAGTTATGCATGTATGCATGCTCTCTTTTCATACATGGTTATCTATCATGCACGTTGTTGCAGTGCAGCATGCTACAAGTAGTAGCGAATCCGCCACAGAATTATCAACAAAGAGAAATACGCACCAATATACCCTCCACAATCTCCATCCATATCCATATACATATACATACCAATCGTCCCAACAATATGCCCCTCACCCAACTTTATTCATTCCTCATCTCCCAATATCCAACCCGTCAACCCTCATACACACAAACCAAAATCCTCCCCTCCCATAAGGCGCATGATTAAGACATCTCGCGTTCCTACTCAATATCATCACTTCCTGTCTTCGCTCTTCATCCGTTAAGGCACCCGCTTTCTCTAATACTTCTTCTTCGCTTCCTTCGGTGAACTCTGTTCCTTCACCTTGGGGATCCTGGGCGATGAAATATCGATGCGTTTCTTGTAACGTGGCGAGTGAGAGGTGGGAAAAGCGGAAATAGGTGAGTGTAGGTGGGATGAGGTCCATCGGTTTAGGATGCATTTCTTGTTTTGGTTTTGGTTCTGGTTGTAGTTCTAGTTCTAATTCGAGTTCTAGTTCTGGTTCTACTTCTGGTTCTGGTTCTGGTTGTGGGGTTGCCATTGTTGTGGGTTGAGTACCAGAATAATCCCGATTTCGCAAAAGGAATTTATAGAATGGGATGAGAGCGGGTGGGAAACTATCTGGACGAGGAAGGGAGCTACCGCAGCAGAAAAATGGGGTGCTGTAGTCGAGTACGGGTGTGGGTATGGGTGCCTCAGCAGTAGCAGTGGTATCGTCTTCCGGTTGTGCTTGCTGAGTAGTGCTACTTGTTAAAGTAGAGGGATCCGGTGTCTCTTTTTTGGGTGGTGCGATTTTTCCTTTTCCCTTTCCTCTTGCTGGGGGTCCTTTTCGAGAGCCTTTTGTGGTAGGGGTGGTGGTGCTTTTTGAGGTGTTGCCTTTGGATGTGCTTGCTTTATTTGTTGAACGGGCGGGTTTGGTTATGCCGCCTTTTGGGTGGGGTTTGCTAGACATTTTGACTTTCTGGTTTTGGGTTTTTGGCTGGAAGAATGAAAGCTTCTAGTTTTTGTGTCTCTGAGGATCTATTCGTGGTGGTTTGGATTCTTTGCCTGTCTTTGTATTTGGCTTTGGCTTTGGCTTTGGCTTTGGCTTTGTCTTTGTTGGTAGGTGGGAGTAGGAACTCAACTTATTATCTGTAGTAGTTTGATCTGGCTAACTGGCTTGGAAGAGAAGAATATGTGTACCGGTATGTATGTGAGTGTCGAGATTCGAGATCTATAATCTATAATCTATAAAGAATAGATAGATGGCGCACCACAAGAATTGCTTTGTTTGAATGATTGGTGGTGGTAGTGGTGGTGAATGTTGGGGTTTTTCTAACTCTTTGTTTTTGGGATAACTTGCTTGGGTTTACTATAGTTTGTTATATATGTGTGGATGGAAGCATATTAGTTGGTTGTTGATTCTTTGTTTTGCTTTTTGGAGAAGATTACTATACTGTATGCGAGAATGTTCTATGTGTGGTGGATGGGGTTCTTTCTTACCTTCTTTGTTCTTGCAGACCAGACTGGGGCGTATATTTTCAAGCTTGGGTATATGAGTTGCTGCAAGATTGCTATTGGCTATATTGGAGGTGAGACTGCGGTTCATGTAGTTGAGTATATCGTTCTGAGATGGTTGAGCATGTTTTTGTGATGAGTTGGGATGATTTATACTTGTTGTATGTATCTAATAAGCGAATGGTTTTCTCCTTTTCTTTTCAAGGGTAGTGGTTCTCAGAGTGCTCGAAAATGAAGAGAAGTATATCTTCACAAACTATGATATTGGCTGGCAAGCAGACATTCATAAGCTCGCTCAGTAGTAGGCTGCAGCATGTAGATACGGCGTATAAAATTACTCATTTACTCCACAAGCGTAGTTCCCTAATATACCTGCTTTCTCATTTGTTCACTTCCACCTACACAATCCCATACAGATCTACACCTACATTATACTGGTATTGTCTAGAAGTACTAGTTAATATTACCGAGGATTTGCCACAGAATAACAGCAGGTCCAGTATATTTCTTGGTACTTCTGGACAGCACGAGTGGCATTCAAATAGATAGACTATCTCTTCCCCGGAAACATACTCCTATCTTGTCCATAAAAACTTAACCCACAAAGAAAAGCCCCCAAAATCCTTTGTACCCCTCAAGTATCCAAGTCTCTCAATCGAGGTTAGCTCTCTCATCTCTCATCTCACAAAGAAAAAAAGGGATGTATGTGATTTTCCTTTTGGTCATATATGTACACGGATGCGGATCTTATTCCGAAGAAAATCTATTCTTTTCTGCTGTTTCGGCGACGGCTTCTTATTGTTGCAAATCTAATATACCATCTTCGTATTGAGTTTTCAAGGAAGGAAAGAAAACAAAATGTCTTTATTTTCCATAACCCCCGAGTTGCACAACTCCTCCTCCACCCCGAGTTCCAATCCTCCTGGTTCTGAGCAAGCTTCTCCAACGACTAGTAATGCGAGCACACAAACCTCTCATATAGAACCTGATCGCAGATTTTCCGCTTCCTCTTCAATTTCCACTCATACAAATAGCAATTCCACTAGTCCAACGAGCCCAACCAACACAAACACAAATAATCCATATACAAACACGAATTCAAATCGAACTCATGTGAAAGAGAATCCAAACTCCAAAACATCAAAATCAGAATCCCCGTCAAGACCAGAATTGCGCTCCCGTAATACAAGCGAAACGTTTATTAATAGAAGAGGGGAGTTGGTGTCTAGGGTGCTTGGGGGCATTGGATATGGTGAGATTGGAAATGAGGATGGGGGGAGTGGGGAGGTACTTGAAGGACTAGGGACGGGGGAAAGGGAAGGGAAGACTGTGAGGGAGATTGCGGAGGAGAAGAAAAGACATGTGGCGAGGATGAGAAAGGGCTTGGATGCGGAAAGGATGGGGTGGAATGAGGAGGAGGAGTAGGAGGAGGAGGAGAAGGGGAATGATGGGATTGAGGGGGAAAGGGGGGAAGAAGGGTTATGAAGAGGGGAGTGTGGAGGTGCAAAGTGGTTGATTTTGGGAGTGGGGATAAGCTGAGAGAAGCGATGGGCTTGTTGTAGATGAGGTTGATCCTTGGGAGGACAAATTATGCGATCCCTTCTCGGGGTTTGGGATTTTATATGATGGATGGATAATCTACTAACATTATTGAATTACGAGAGGGATCGGAGTCGGACTTGGTAGTATTGCTATATCTTGGAGCTTTTAATTCTTTTGGGGAGGGAGGAGTTACTTCAATTTTATTCTGGGACTTCGTTTCATGTACATACTTGTACCCTTTTATGTAATCTTACAGATGAATATTTATTCAATTTCTGATGTATTTGTTCATCTATCTTGCCGGCAGGGTAAGGGGAGGACAACTCTTAATACTTCGAATGTCTGAGCCGTAGCAGGCAGGGTATATTATTTATGGTTTTGGATGCAGACTTGTTTTATACAACATATATACCCAATACTAAGGTCAATAAATACCAAATGGCTGCTCGACTCAACTTCTTCAATCATGCACGTTCTGGAGGTCCATACTTCCACAATTCATGATACCTGGCTCTTATGGGCCTTCTCTCTCTGTGTAGTGTTAGCCTTGAGATTTGTGCTTTTTCCCCTCTAAACCCGAAAATACAGAACGTTTGGTGTGTGCTGTTGTATATAAAAAGAACGAAAGATTGCTTGCTTTCCTGGATTAGTTTTGACTGCAGCGGTATCTCATATCATACTGTTGGAATCCCCTTCGTGGTTGCATTGCATAGGCCGATTATTGTATTATCGATTATAGCTAGGAAGTCGAGCTCTTATATATGAACGTACTCCCAATTCGAAGTGCATAGTACTCCCGTACTATGAGAGGAATACTGTCAGTGTGGTATAGTACCAGTATATACACACACACACATGCCAACTTTATCTACTCATCCCAAATCCTATTCCTATTCCATATTCTATTCAAATATTATATTACAACAAGTAGAAGTTAAAAGTGAAGAAGCCTTGATATTTCAGTCTTTTATTTTCATGAAAGTTCGCGGCGTACATAAATCAAGATAAATACAACTAGAATACGACAGTACCGTGTATCTTCACTCAGAGGTTGACATCAACATCACCCAGTCCAGCAAGTGCTATCTCTAGTTCCCTCGAACCCAAAATCTTCTCTTTCCACCCAACCAGTTCCTCTGCATCCCAATTAACCCAAACGAATTTTCCCCTCAAGAACCTCGCTTCATCACTAGCTAGCCACACTGAAAAATCACCGGGCAATTCCACTAAACATGGTTAGTAATCAATGTTTTAAGGAGGAGCTCGTATGTCTATATGTATAAGCAGCTTCTCCCCGTTGGGAATCAACATACCATCATCCTTGCCATCCCACCCACTCTTAGCATTGATATCCGACGCCACCACGCCCGGATGCACATTTACAGCCCAAACATCATCCCTCTCAGCACTCAAATACTCCACCATCCTCACCATCGCAATTTTACTAGTCGCATAACCCGAAAACCCCGGGGTTGCCAAAGGATTCGTCGTCGCCGCGGCCGCGCTAACATTCAAGAATTTGGCATTCGTTGCCGCCAGTGGTAGAAAAGCTCGAATTGAATTATAACCCCCTTTCACATTAACCTCAAAGGCCTGCCACCAATCCTCAAATTCGGAATCGGCAATAGTTGCAAGTGTAGGGAAGTACGCCGCATTGCTCACGAAGATATCGATTTTTCGGTCCCCGAATGAAGAGCATAAAGTAGTGAGCGCGGTGGTAAGAGATGCGCTATCAGTTACGTCGGCGACGGCATGCGAGATGAGGGTTTTGGGTGCGAGGGCCGTGAGATGCGATACTTGAGAGATGAGAATGTTTTCTCGACGGCCGAGAATTCCTATCGCGGAGGCGCCGGCTAGTGCAAATGATGAAGCGATGCTCGCGCCGATGGCGGTACCTCCACCCGTTATTATAACGGTCTTACCGGCCATGGAGAGAGGGGCGCGCGTGGGCGATATGTAGGGGTAGGATTTGGTGTGCCAGGTAGGGGTATATGCGGGGAAGGCTTCGGGTTTGGAAGATGAAGACATTTTGGGAAGTGGTATTTATGTAGTATTTCTCTGATGAAAATTCGAACAATGGTGAGTGCTCTAAGGAAACAATAGGCAATGCCAAATTGAATTCTAGGTTGTGGATATATTTTCTCTGTAAACTTTGGAAAAGGTCTAAGAGAAAATGCAGAAAATTCTCTGTATATGAAGCAAGCCGTCATCTTAGATATACATACCCTTCTTGGTACGCGGCAGGTATATGCATCTTGAGCGTCACTTATTTGAGATGGAGGGTTACACCTTGATCTCCATATCGGAACAGCCGTTCATGGATCCCTACTATACAATCCCCACGCGGACAGTGATAATATTTCCCGTTGTAACACGACAGGCTTTATTTATGGGATGTAGAGTATTATGGCATTGCTCCTAGATTTAGAAAGGATACTCTTAGCACGGCGTACTAATGCAGACGCACCCGGCGGGAACTATACACTGTCATGGCAATCACTCATTGCGGAAGTAGAGATTAAGCAGCTTAACGTAAGCATGCATATATATATGCATATGCAGCATCTATCAAATTGGTGTTACCTACTTAGAACCTTGATCGCGTGCTCTAGTAAACTAGAGACTGCACTGCTATTTAGAATAAACGACTTCTACCTAGTACTGGTGGCTGACTTCTTAGAGATAGAAAATAATAGGTATTTGGTACTACTACAGTTGAATCTTCAATCTTGTAGTCCAATCTTTCCTTCGCAAGATATCTGTCTAGCACTGATTAAGGTACTATATTTTATAAATACGGATATTTAAAGGTATGTGTTTTAGTTGATTGGTTTTAGTGATTGATCGAGTTTGAGGTTGTATAGAACTAGATGCAGAATAAAGAAATGAGGAATGCACGGATTTGATATGAGACTTTAGTATATTGTGCTCTTGGGTTTTCTTTTTTGTTAACATGAACATCCGAGACAGCTTCTTTATAGGTGTTATTCTATTCCAATTAGCCTGGGTCCGTTAGCTAGCCAGGCTTGTCATACCAACTAGGTGAACGAGGCTTCTACGGCCTCCCCCATGCTTCAACGCTCGAACACCACCGTCTTCTCCATGACAATCTAAATACGATATTTCGAGATTGCAGACTTTTGAAGCAGTGTGAGATATAATTAAGACTTGCCTGAGGAAATTTTCGTAGAGTAATTCTAGCCATGACATGGTTTTCAGCTAAGGGAAAAGCCGAGATGCGCTTCTCTGTAATTGCGCTTTATCGCCCCTTGAAACAATAATAACCTTAAGATTTCATCGCCTGGAAACCAGATCTCCATCCTGGAAAGATTTCCGCTGCTGCAGGATCAGAATACTGCAGTTTACCATGTACTGTCCTTTTCCCATCTACGATAAATTCTCCATTATGTTGGACCTTCACATTGCCGTGGGCTGTAAAATTACCCTTTACATGTAGCCGACCAACAATCGTAACATTTCCACTAGCATTGAAGTCCTTGCTATATAGAAAATTAGTCGAATACTCGAGTGTTCCCGAGAAATTTACAACTCACCAAACTTGAACATTCCGCATCACCGCTCCAGCTTTAGCTTCTACTTTACCCACCACTGTCAATTGATTCTCGGACCCTTCAATCGTCATTTTGCTACTACTCGACACATCCCCAATAAACACCGTCCCTCTAATCGTCACAGCACTACTCGAACCAACCTTACCTTCGATTCTTACCACCCCTCCCACGCCTTCTAATAGTACCTTCCCACTACTTTTCACATCACCCTTCACCCACACATCACCTTTTAACTCAACTCCTCCACTAGACCTCACATCCTCATTCACAACTACACCCTCCTTTCCCTCTCCTCCATCGAGTACCACAGAAGAACTACCCTTCACACCACCTTCCACCTCCACCCCATCAAACAACACAATCTTCGAACTTGATTTAATCGGTCCCCCTATCGAAACCCGATGCGACAAAGTCACAGACGAAGAACCCGATACCGAATCCAGGATCCTTAACGGACCAGTGAGAACCACTGAGCGCGAAGATGAAACCGCATCCGAGATGGGGATCTTCTGTTCAGAGGATGATGAATATGATGCAACATTGTTATCACGTATATTTGCGGGGTGTGCAATTGGGAAGGAGGATACCGATGGAGCGGGGGTGGGAATTGGGGTATCATATGGTGTGTATGGTGGGGGATCAGCATCCGCGATTGAGGAGTCGGGAGTCATGAGGTTATCATTGTGGGGATAGGATGGTTCGTCTGTACGGATGAGTACCATTTTTGCGGATGTACTATTATGATAAGCTTTTTTCGGTCTTGATATGATGGTGGGATGAAAGTATTGTATGATATCAATTATTTAGATTTTGAAGAGGTTTAGTTTTGTATTAATATCGAAAGTTTGTGATGAGCTGACGTAGGCTTATTCGGCTTCTGGAAATGCAGGCAGCAGCGCTAATTTGTGGCGAAGCAATTGTGTGGCTCAGCCATCCCCTGATCAGTATAACCACCAATACAGTACCCCAACCCTTCCAATCCATACACCAGCTAACATTTATATAAACATCTAACCATCCATCTCTACAACCCCCAGCGCAGAATTCATTACATAAACATCAGTTACTCCTCCTTCACCTTCTTTTTCAACATTAAATATTCATCCACTATCCCCTCATAATCTCTCATCGCATATGCTTGAAAAACCTCCTGCCACCACCAATTTTTTCTGTGTGGCTTTACTCCTATATCCCTAAACAACATATCTATATATGGCAAAGCATCGAAGACGAAGTCTGGAAATCGTGCACCTAACCCCACAGGGTAACGCCATTTGCCGAATCGATTATGTAGAATGGCTTGATAGGCTGCATCTGAAGGGATATTGATGTCGTTGTTGAAGAAGGCACTTACCCATAGTGCTTGAGCTTGCGCGATAGGGGGTGTAGAACCGGCTAGGAGCTCGCCTACGAAGGCGATGTCCCGGGTTTGGGCGTAGACGGGAGGGATCATAAAGTGGTAGAGTCGATAGAAGTCAAGAGTTGCTGGAGATGCTTCGGTTGTTCCGTCCTAGAACATCACTTGATTAGTGGGTCGTCTCACAAAAGTAGCATTGGGTTTGCTCCTTATCTTGAGTGATGATCGAGGAAAATGAGAAGCGGTTTTGCTACGAGGAGATCAAGACCTTCCCGATGACAGAATGCGAATGTGCAACGCATAGCTAGGGATTGAAAACAGTCAAACCAAAGCACAAAAATAGCTCACCAGCGGTATCGGTACTTTACTCGAGAACGTCTGATCCATCAATCTTGGAAACCTGTCAAATATCTCTTTATCTGCCTTTTCGATAAATTTCTCTTGTTCTGGTAGGCTTCCCTGTCGAGGAAGACCCATATCCACATCTTCTGGCAAGAACTTCAGACTTGGAGTGTGTTCCCACCCAGTCGCCATAACAAAAGCATCCGTTTTAACCTTTTCCCCATTTGTCAAATGAGCCGTATCTTCGCTGACACCCGTCACATCACTGATATGGATACTAATTGTACCATCCCTTACAAGATCAAAGAAGTCAGTCTCGTAATTGTAAATACCAAGACCCGCGCCCTCGAAGAAAACATTAGACCAAGGTTTGAGCTTTGCCGTCTCGGGATGCCCATCAAAATTAACACCCGTCTTAATATCGTCCCCCAGAATTCCCCAATAGGTATCTACAACCGAACGGCCAAACGTAGTCCCATGCAACCAGGAGCGAACCCTCCCAAAGCCATCATTATTACCCCATATACAGGGACTGAACCAAGTCAAAAATCGAATCAAGAAGAGCTGCTCAATCCAGAGCTTCAACGGCGTAACATAAGATCTCGACATCCACCCGGGTCCGTGTCCTGATTCTCTCAAGATCCAATCAACATGAATTCCCCTTGACGCATACGCATACGCCATATCATAAGCAGATTTCGAGCCACCAAACACACATACATTTTTCGCAGTCTTCAAAGTATCAAGATGTTTTGGGAGATCTTTCGAGTGGAATAATGGGATATCAGAACTTGAGCGTTCGGGTTTGAGACTGGGATAGGGTGGGATGAAAGGTTTTGAGGTTTTCCCCGTTGCAACGATAAGTTTGGATGCATATATGGGGTATTCTCTCACCGATTGAGGGCCAGTATTGGAAACGACCTGAACAATCCATCCACCTCCATCCTGATGCGCAGCTGATATTGCCTTACTCTCAAACCTCACATTATTGTAAAACCCATAATGTTTCGCATAATCAGAAAGGTACCTCTGAACCACCTCACCGGGAATATACTGTCCACGTTTGACGCCATAGATTTCCTCTCTCATTGGAAAATTAGTAAACTCGAAAGTGCCTAGCATGTTATTGGTCTTCAAGCCCGGATAGAGACGATTCTCCGCCCAAGTCCCACCAATCGTCGCGCTATCTGTAAGCACGACAATTGATGCATCCGGATTGACTTCAAGGTAAGTCTTCGCAGCTGCGAGCCCAAACCAGCCTGATATTTCTTAGTATCTCGAATGTTATATAGCAGGAGAATGACTATTAAATTACCTGCGCCTATTACCAATAGCTCCACCGTATCCATAACCGCCATTTTTCTGGATCAATCTCTCGCAATAAAGACAATCTCCCAAGAACCTGTTTTTTTTGATCGACAATAATATAACGATTATGAGTACTATAGTGTGCTTACACACCTCAAAATAATCACGCCAGTATAATACGTCTTCCGACGACGAATCAACAACGCGACGATGTTTGAGTTGCGGACCCTTTATATATGACACGTGTATTCAAAAGCCCATAAGCATAACCTTCGAAAAGCATACCGCTTCTCTTCAATTGGTGCAAGAGTACTTAAGACGTTCGAAGAATGAAGCACAGGGATTCAAAATGACTTCTTCTTCTCCACCAACAGAGTCATCTTAAATGTGCCCAAACCCCAGTGTCCACTCATACATTCACGCAATAACTCACGCTATTGGTTGTCGTAATAAATCCTTGTTCGATCCCGCGTTTAGGGGTAATTAAGTTGTGTTGTCGTCGGCTTCCAATAGTGGAGACTGCGTACTCGCTTGCGCATATGCACTTTTCCGAATTCCCGTATGCACTTGCTTTTACCGATCAAGAAGCGTGATATACTTAATTCCGGTCCCGAGCCGATGATGAGGCTATTCGTAGGCGATGGGCTCGAAAAACCGGCCAATACTGCGATTTTACTGTAGTTGGGCCAATAAGTTTTAACCCCGCATAAGGATATAATTTTTTAAAGATTACTCACCACCAGCACCAGTTAGAAATGTATAAATAAAAGCTGCGGACCTCGTCATATGAGATTCCGAGATTAATCTATTTCTATCCGTAACCAATTATTGGTCGTTATTCGTTTTTCAACTACATATCCTGATCTCATTGCTCATTGTAATCATAGCCAAACCCCATTGGTTTACAAAAACTCCTTATCGCAACCCCTTCCTCGTCGAGCTTGCTTCACTATCTACTTTGTCTCTTCTCCTCGTCCTGGCCGCCGGTCCCAATCCAGCAATGTCCCCAATCGTCACACTCCTTTCCTTTGCAGGCCTTGGCTTTATGATCTCCGCCTCTCTCCCCTCCATGATTGCACTAACTCTCGCTCTACACTCCTCACTCTCCGGATCCTCGTACCCTAATTGCGTAGTTGGCGGGACGCTCTCTTCCGTAAACGTTTTTCCATCCCCATGCAAACTCATAAGCTCATCAACTTCATGAATCCCGTCTTGGGGATATTGGACCGGGTTTCCAATTGTGGCTGTCGAATCAACAGAAGAGGCGATAGAGATGTTTGACAAGGCGCGGCCCATAATTTGTTTTCGGGGCTGGCGTTGGAGTTTCAATTGGAGGCATTCTGAGGACGTGGGACGTTTACTCTTGGCAAGTAGGTCTGTTATAGCGGCTTGGTCGGGACCAGAATCTTCTTGCTTGTTGGCATGGGCGGATTGGTTGGTAGATAGAGTGTTTGCAGATAGACCTTTGATAGATGCAGTGTTTGAAGATGTATTTTTGGTACTATGTGTTTTGCTTGGCGAATTGTGGTGGAGCTCGGTGAGTGGTTCGGTTTTTAGTGGGAGAGCTGTTAGGGTTGCGTCATCAGCGGCAGGTGTGTGTATCGGCATAGGAAGAGAGTCTATCTCTTCTTTGACAGGATGTGTGGGAGTTTCAGGATCAAATGCCGTGTCATCAATATTTGCAGCCGAAGGCGGTTTTGTAGCGGACCGTGAAGGTAGTGTGTTTGGTTTGTGATTAGATTTTGTAACTGTTGAGTTAGCCGAGTCTGAGGCGCCATTGCTACTGAACAGCGACTCTCTCGTTGCAATCGGTGCTGAAGCGGGGTGCTTTGTGGCTCTGCATTTATATTTACTAAACGGCAGTTTGGTGCCTGCTGCTATGGAGTCCCAAAGCCAGCTTGCTGTAACAATTGGAACCTTCCATTCTTGTGCATGTTCTAGTTTGTCTTTACGAAGACTTACTACGGATTTTGTGACAAGGACTGAACACTGTGGCGTCAAGTACTCGCTATAAATTGAGCCTAACAGGTTTGCAGCCCTTTTGACATGCAATAGGTCAATCCCCATGAACGCAGCAGAGGATATATTTAGCTCGCTAAATCCTTGAATTGGAAAGGTAGGGAACGGTCTTCCAATGACATGCTCCGAAGGCTCCATGTGCTTCTTTTGATGCAGACACCTTTCGACCCACATGTCTGTAATTACTAAAATCCGCGATCCAGCTTCGAGTAGTTTCGGGTACTTGGTGGCTGGTAAATCGTATGGCACAAGCATATAATGTCGTTTGTATGGACTGCTTATCGATGACGTAACCAGTTCTGTCTCACTCTGAAACATTTCACCATCGTAGGCTGTTAGATGCTCCGTCAAAATTCTTGTATTCTTGGGGGGAAACCCGTAGTTCCAAAAACAACAATCGCTGAATATACCCCCCGCTGCATAGCGAGGTTCTTGAACAATGCCGGCGCCAGCAGCCTGTGGAGCGGGATCTCTGCTTGTTTGTGACTGCTCGTTTTGTGGGTGCAGCGGCTTCTCAGTGGTACCCCATACTCCGCTTCGCGCGACTTGTACAACGCCACTGCTTCCTGATACTATGTCCCCCCAAAGACTCTGGCTTTGGTTGCTCAGTTTCATACTTGCAGTTCGACGCAGTTTCCTCTTACCCTCTTCACTAGCAATCATACCTTCTCTCGTTCTTTTCTTCGAAGGATTCAACTTCGGTATGTCTTTATTCCAAGCACCTTTCCCCCTCTCCTCCAGTGGCAATAAAGGATCGTAATATTGATGTTCTAGAATCAGACCCCTTTCCAGACTGTCGAACAACCATTCAATGGAGACTATACGTAAATTCCAACTCTTGGCCGCTTTATATTTATTGCCATCTGTTCGAAAGGAGATCAAATGTGTAATCGCTTTGGTGAGATTCCCGTCATAGGTTCCACCATTGGCCTTGATCTTTTCCGCAAATTCTTGTCTCTCAACAGCTATCAGCAATTGATTAGTCTCGTTCCTCTAGACAGCTTTTCAGATACTTACGGTCATCGCATCCAGTCATACTAATTCTGAGCGAGGCAAGTGTAGGTAATGTATGTTGCCGTTCCAATGCCTCCACATCGAGTTCGTGATCATGTATCCAAAGCTCTCGAACAGCTTCTATCCACTCGATAGTCATTGGTCGAACATCTGGGCGTAACCGCGCAACATATTTATATTTCGGTGTATCATAATCTCCAACAATAAGGTGGGTGACTTCGACAGTAAGGTCAGCTCGAACAACTGCACCCATTTGCTCCGCCATATCTGTCAATGCCGTCTAAAAGAAATATAACAGGTTTCAGTAAAGTGTGCAAACAAGAGAGAAATCGCATATCAAAAGGCCATATATTCCCTTGAAGGCATGCATAGAAAGATTGAACTTACGCGCTTTTCGTCTGAAACGGAAGTACAGCATATTACTATACCTTTTAGTGGCATGGAAGGGTCTGAAATTGCAGCATTGCCCGCGGACCCATCAAGCAGATTTCGACGAGGCGAACTCATTGTTCTAATAACCAGTCTGATACTGAATTGCGTATTTGTTGTTGACTGCCTCAAATCGCGTCGTAAAAGTCGCGCTCCGGAATCGTAATCATAATCGTATTGCCCTTAAGATCCGCCAGATTATCAACGATATAGGCTTAGCGTGAACGCATAGATCTTATCTTATCAATCGCTCACAATATTCCGAGTTTCCCCACAGTCCATTTTCACTCTACTTTTTCTTCAATTTTTGAGAAGCCTCAAGTGCTCTTACTATTTATTACCTTATCTTATTATTACCTTCCTACCGAGTAAACAAATTTCAACCATACTACATCCCACACGAAGTTACCTTAAAGATTCCTGTTTTAGAATGCTCCTACTTTCCTCTATTGTTCATTTGAGATTGAATTTACTAGAGAAATGCTACAGTACCTTCAACACTGACTATACACCGTAGCTGGGGTTGTTGTTGAGCTTAGTACAGATATCCTCTGTTTGTCTTGACTCTATCGATAGAAGAAAGCTCTTCATCTTCGTCCATCTTCATTTCCTAGATCCATTACAGCTTTGAGGGGCTCTACAACATCATAAGTACTTCACAATCTAGACTTTTATATTCCATACTCTCATTGCCTCCGTTAAACGGTCAAGTCGACCTAAACTCATTATGGATTAAAACATCACGGTTGGACCCAGCATGACGTGTGGGAATTTCTGCAATTTGCATGATCGTGAACTTTATTTGGGATAGACGGTGACGTTCTCCAAAGTTTTGTGAGTGATCGTCGAACATGGGAGAGCTTGTACGGATATCATATCATTTTCCTTGCATCTTCCAACTTCCAAGGTGCCCCTCCGCCTGTAAAGGATGAATCTTGAAGATCTAAGAATTTGGTTATGGAACGCATGTTTCTTTTGCTGAAGAAATAAGAAGAATGAATGTGGTTAAAAAGTTTGGGGATCTACAACACCCGCCACCCGCAAGAAGAATAGACCACTAAAATACTCCGATCCCTACGATATCTCTGTAACCCAGCGTCAAGATAACCTTCGCATGAGAGATACGCGCTATTAACCTGCGCTCGTTACAAGTGAAAAGATGATTGTACGGTACTGTACAAACTTCGACTTATAGTCCATGACTAAAATATATCTCTTGAAGTTTGAAGCAGTGTTCGAAAGATTATTCTATGGAGGATAACCCTTGGTTTCCGAAGCGTCCGAACAACGAACGGTGCCTCAGATTCTTGTACTCTACCTCCTGTAGGTTTTCATGGTTTAGGAATCATTATTCATGATTACATGTTGCTAAAATAAGGTTTTGATTTGCCGAAGAATCCGATACATTCTGAACCACAACTATAAGAAGGGTTATTCTTCCCAATGTGCCGCACCACTAGCACCAAGTTATTGAGTCGAACTTCGCCTCAAAAATATGTCCGCCTCAATAGTACCGTACTATATCATATATGTCTTTTTTCAATGCACTGCCTCACTGTCTCACTGCCTCAATACCTGAATACCTCAATACCCCTCTACCCCATTGCCTCACTACCCCATTGCCTTACTACCTAACTTTTGATAAGTCTTAACATGGTAAGATGCCACATCACCAGTAGCACTCATCTCACGAAATCCCAACATTCAACACTAGTATCAGAACCATGTAATTACAATAAATTGGACTAGTACTTCATGTTAGGTCATGTACCTAAACTATACAAAGACTACTTTGGATACTCAAATACTGAAACTTCATGCACAAAGCGGCCTGAGTATTCAATTGGTCTTCGATATCAAGGACACTCCCTTTATTGGATATTTGAGTGTCCTTATAAATCCCTCAAGTCCTTTTACTTCAATATTCAAGGACATATTCTAGAATCATTCAAACGTTCGAATCCGGAAAAAGAAAGGAAAATGGATCAGGAGTGGAGCATCTGGAATCAAGTGCATCCCAAACGGTGATAAACTTGGAAATTAGCTACTACAAACCTACAAATGAAGGAAAGGTATAGGTAGTAATAATAGTGATGCTTCACATAACTAAGTAGTCTATCGAATCACAATCACCCCGCGGCTGTTAACTACCTTGGTACTAACGGGTACAGGTACAGGTACCCAATGTTGGACCTAAACCATACCTAGATAGGATAGCAACTTGTAAATATTTAATAGTGATGGTAATATTAATTCTACTTATGGTAATATCAATACTAATATTAATCTTACCTGGGTGATACTGAAAAAGTCTTAAATGCAGACAGACAATGCTTTTATAAGTAGTATTATTTCTAACTATTAAACAATAGTCAAAGATTAGATAAATATTAAACATTATCTATATTCAAAATTCTGCCGATATTTTACCTACTGTACCTACACTACATATTTAACTAGGTAGATCTCATGGTGCGATGGCTACAATATAACTACATATTTGATAATTAGATTTTATTACAAATTATTTAAGATAATTCCTCTCACCATAAATGTTGTAATAAGCATCAGTTGTACCTACCTAGTATCTAGATATACTAGTAGTATAGTAGGCAAGTGATAGTATAGGTAATTCCGTGGCTTCCGGCGCTAGATAGATCATTTTGGTTTGTTTATTATTTCCATAAAATCCAACTTAAAATGGACATTAAATCGCAATTACCATATTCAATTACCATATACGCTCTGACAACTTGAATGTTTTCTATAGTTAGT
The DNA here is from genome assembly GCA_000812895.1 of Rutstroemia sydowiana. NCBI lineage: Eukaryota > Fungi > Ascomycota > Leotiomycetes > Helotiales > Rutstroemiaceae > Rutstroemia > Rutstroemia sydowiana. Next base: position 14,059 of record JWJB01010125.1, on the reverse strand, counting down.
CATTTCCTTTTTTTCTTTTAAAGTACGAAGTGTAACTCTATATAACTGTTTTTTCTTTCTACTTTTGGAGGAGTTGTCGCATCATTATTTTATCACCTCAATACCAATACCAATACCGTAACTTCCTCTCCTCTTGTTGGTATCAAACGTTTAAACCCCACCTTTCTTACCACTTCTTCGAATTTACCTTTCCCCTCATCAAAGAGTGAAAATAAGGAACGAAACAAGGCAATTCAATTCCAAAGTATTGTACTTGTACATACCTACCTAGAAACAAACATAGGAAATAAGGCCAAAAAAGGAAATTTTATCTGCTGACCTTGCTTATCTTTCTTTTTCTTTTCTGCATCTCTGCATCTTTTTATCTTTTTTTTTTCAATTATCGTCATCATCATCCAACCCACTCTCCACTATTATACATTTTACACCCACACTCAAATCCACTTTCACACCATCATCATTGAAAATAAAGTCTCATCTTTTTTTCTTTCATCCATTCATGGAATCATCACAAGTCAGCAAAAAGTCAGCAAGTCAACAAGTCAGTCTTGTTTTATGTGGGGTTTGCCAAGATTATATAACCCTATACCGGCATTGAGAACCCTGTGAGCAGATCTTTGCTTAAATCTATAATACTATTTGGAAACTGGAAACCGAAAACAGTCAAGCATTCAACCCCATTCAAGTCAACCCCCATACAAATTTTAATCAACCAAACCAAACCAAAGCAAAGATTTAACCAAACAAGCATCAAAGCATCAAAGCAAAAAAAATCAAAAAATCAAAAAATAATACCATACCGCCTATTGCTACTACCATTGCCACCAATACTACTTGCGAATTTATATATTTATTTTATTTTGGTAAAAGGAAAAAAAAAAAGTGGTAATACGAGTGGGTGATACAGTAGTATTCCACATATAATTCCATTAGATACATACATACAACTACCGGTTACCAGTACATATCATACTCACCATCACTCACTCGTACGCAATCAAATAGTTACACTACACTACACTACACTACACCCACTTCCACCTTGGGCAGCACACATATTATCTACCCTACTTATCCGATACTTTTTTTCCTTACTTCAGATTGCTCGGATTATTCATTCGTTTACATGTGTTGGCAAGAAAAAGAATTAAAATCCTTACACCTTGTTCAATTGTCCTTCAAGCATCTGACAACAAACAAGGCATATATGATAATAATCTAATAATTGTGAGTCTCAATTCCTCAAACGTCTATTCTTATTTTTGGGTTTCTTGTGTGCCCGGCCTGAGCTTGATTCATGTTCCCCCTCCTTCTCTTAGCCCTACAAGCTATCCCCTGCCCGAAAGAAGTTTTGCATGACTGCTCTACAAAGTAGAGTATTTGGTCATCTGGTGCGAGGGCCTTCATTGAGAGGGTTGCAATATTTTTTATATTGCGACAATGCTGTGAATCTTCTACCAAATTTCACTCCTTGAACACAAGACCTGTGCATACTTGCGATACTTCTGCCTTCTAGTTCTCAAGGAAGAACTACTACACTCTTTCATTCGTTCCTCTGCAAGATACCCAGGAGACTTTAGTTGCGAGCGTTAATCGTTAATATCAAAATGACAGGCGGACTTCCCATCTCGTACTTTACCAACAGAGGCACCGTTTACTATCATCCTCCGAATCTTCTCGCAGAGAAGTCACGGCCAGTATCACTTCCTGCTCCGCCTTGCCGACCTCGACAGCGTCGACCTCATTCCATACACATCACTCGACTACCAGCAGGTTTCGTGCCCTTGGATTTAAGGCCCCCTCCTCCAGCAAAAGCACCCAGAAGGTTTTCTCGTGTTAGAATACGATTTTCAAAACTGGCTTCTCGAGAAAGCGCAAAGCGCGTGCTTGGATCGGTTTTCCCATCCTTCTCCAATAACTCATCCACATCGTCGACTCCGCAGGTCTGCCGATCACAGTCGACGAGGTCAACAAATCGGAGGGCTTTAAGAGGGCGAAGAAGTATAATAACAGGGCGGAGGAGTTTGTTCACGGGCAGGTCTACATCGACAGAGGGATCGGAGTGCGGTGCAATTGCAATGTCAGGAGCTGCGCCTAGTTATGATTTGGAAGTTGGAGGCGGAAGAGGATCTCGTGGGTCGGTTAATAACAGTAGTTCCGACTTGGGCTTGGGCATAGAGAATGTACCCTCTCCCTTCCTAGGGAGTATCGATAGCGAAAAACCGGTAGCGTCTAGCAATGGCGTTTATGTTTACATTCGATTGGCCGAACCCATCATATATTTGACAGGACTTGACCACGATGGGACTTCTCGCGATACCTCTACTGCCATCCTTCGTGGCAAGCTACAGTTGAAAATTACGAAAGCTTCCAAAATTAAGGGCGTCACATTAAAATTCACCGGAAGGGCAAGAACTGAGTGGCCTGAAGGTATGCGAATCTATCGTCTTGTAGTTTTGGATTAATGCTGACCTGTGTATCTAGGAATCCCCCCTCAAAAGACTGAAACTTACGAGGAAGAATCTCTGCGGACCCAAGTTGTACCATTCTTCAATGCTGCGCATGCGGGCTCTGAAGTTGGATATGGTACTCTGTGTAGCTACACCCTCCGAGATAAATCGGGCAGCACGGTAGTAACCACGATCCCAACTGGTTCAGACTCTCCGTCATTTTCGCTCCCCATAATCGGCAACAGGGGGCGATCAGGCAATACTTTACAAAAACCGACTCGTGAGTCAAAAAGACTATCATTACAGAGTAATCAATCACGTAGTTTTGGAAAGGGTGAAGTAATATACGGTAGCCCACAGCAGAAAGGCTATAAGATATTTCATCCCGGAGTGTACGAGTACAGTTTCGAAATCCCAATTGATAACAATAGCCCGGAGACTACCAAACTCCCGCTTGCTTCTGTCATATGGCAGCTAGAGGCGTTTGTGGAAAGGTCTGGAACTTTCCGACCCAATCTTCAAGGATTTAAAGAAGTACCAGTAATACGGGTACCGTCCATAGAATCACTGGAACTCGTGGAGCCCATATCTATAAGTAGAAATTGGGAGGACCAGTTGCATTATGAAATCATGATTTCGGGGAAATCGTTTCCTCTGGGGTCCAGAATCCCGATAGCATTCAAACTAACGCCCTTAGCCAAAGTCCATGTTCATAAGATCAAAGTTCTAGTCACGGAGAACCTAGATTACAACACTAGCAATCGTAAAGTTACGAGAAAGGATAATCTAAAGAAGGTACTTTTACTGGAAAAAACAGCAGGGAAGCCATTGGCGAAAGAGTACAGCCACCAAGAAGTTCAGATATTACGTGGCGGTGAATCAACCCCCGAGCAAAGGGCAGATGGGCGTTTAGCGGCTCAGAGGGAGAGGGAGAGGGAAGCTCGGAGACTAGGCAGAGAACCGACACCTCTACCTGAACCATCGGAGAATATACTGGGCGACCTAGATCTTGGTTTAGATCACTTCGTGGGCTCAACTGAGCTTGAAATGTCGGTCCAGTTACCAACGTGCGAAATGATGGAGAAAGACAAGTCAAAAAGGCTAAATCATGATTGCACCTGGAAGAATGTCAATTCGCATCATTGGATTAAGGTAACTATGATGGCTCATAATTTGAAAATCTGGTTAACAAAGAATCCAGATTATCATGCGTATATCTCGAAAAGATCCCGACGATCCTACAGGCAAGAAACGTCGACATTTCGAGATTTCAATCGACTCGCCTTTCACTATTCTCAGTTGCCACGCATCGCAACCCCAATTGGCTTTGCCTGCGTATGCTGATATCAACTCCGTCAACAGTCAGGCCCAAAATGGTCGAGTATGCGGCTGTCCAAATGCAGCAGTTGTAGACCCTGTCTTGTTGGCTTCAAATTCACTTGATAATTTGAGCCTCACTTCCCCGTCACGCCCTGAGAGTGCGCAGCCTCTCACCCGACCACCACAGGCACATTTGCCCACAAATTCTCTCGTTCAACGTCCAATCCATATGCTTCGCAATCCCAGTTTCAATCCTCCTGCCTTTGATGCTGATGATCCTCCGCCACCAATGCCTACACCACCACCAATGTACGATCATGTTGTTGGTACGCCAAGCCATGACGGTCTGGCTGACTACTTTACAAGGTATGAATCAGCCCATTCTCCTTACAGTACATACCTAACTCTAGTGTAGATTGAGCGAAGCATACGACGTTGAAGATGAAACGGATGATGAATATGTAGATCGAGCTTCACGTCATGGACGCGTCGCAGTGCCTCATCCTCATACACCTGGTGGTAGAATCAACAGAAGCATGGATATAAATCGCGATTTCATGCTCGGCGCTACAGTCGGCGGTAGATTCGATCGCCAGGCCTCCAGCAGCCAAAGCGATACTTTTAGTGATACTCAACCTATGGTATCACAATCTTGATTTTGTACATGTCATTTTTTTCAGCGATAAAAAGTGGGTGGAATTTGATGGGATTTGACCATTCTATTATTGGTTAACAAAATTGTTTAACCAAGCAGGCGTACGGTTTCATGCAACAGCCTTTCTCCGAGATCGCAAGATCGTAGATTTTGATCCATTTGATTTTGGGAGGGCAACTTCGGCAATACCAGCTCTGGCAAAAAAATCGTTACCGGCGTATCTGATTTATTCTTATTACTGCACTTCAAGTCGATTCGAATTATGGGATATGGGACTGGCTGTATTTGAAGTTTTGGATATGTGGTTTTTTTCTTGACCCAGCGTTTGGTTCATGAATTTTGAACATACTTTATTTTTGAAATTTGGTGATGGGGTTGGGATTGAGGGTAAAGAGTAGGGAGGCAGGTTGTATATATTTGAGTATTGGTAAATATTATGGGACAGAAAGAGATTGGGGGGGTCGTCTTGTGGTCTTGTGGGTGGTTGGTTAGTTGGTTATGCATATCATATCATAGAGGTGTTGGAAAATGAGGGGTTGGCTGGTTACTTGGTTTACTTGTTGCTTGATGGGGGGGAGGGCAGGGAAGGGAAGAAAGGGCAAACTAGGACAGCATGTATAGCAGGCAGTATGGAGTGTCTGAATGAATGAGGGGCACGGATAGGGGATGAGATATGATGAGGGATTATGAAGGATGCATCTATATCAGCTGGTTTGAATGGGAATTGGAACTGGTACTTGAATTGGAGTTTAAACTGGAATTGGGAAATGGGAAATGGGAATTGGGAAATGGGAAATGGAATAGGAAATATGATTAGGATTGGGATTTCGATTGAGTATGAGTATGAATGGGAATCGGAATCATAAGAAGCGAGAAAATGAAAATTATAAATATATTATGTTGTATTATTGGAGTTCTATTTGTGATGTGTTGGGTCGTGATGTGCAAGACGGGTGAAAAAGGTGAGGATATTTTTAATTCTCATTTCTATTCTAGTCATTTACTTTACGGTATGGTTGACTTACCATTCACACAAAGTGGTTGGTATGCAAGTTAGTAAGTTAGCAAGTTGATAAGTTTTAATTAAATGAATGAACGGTGAGGTAAAGTGAGGTTTGGAGGTGAAAATGTTTGAGGTTTAAGGTATGAGGTTTAAGGTATAAGGTTTAGAATTGAAATAAGGTTGCGGGTTGAATGAAGGGTTTGGTTTGGGGGTTTGGAAGGTTAAAATTTGGAGTTTGGGTTTTTGAGGCTAGACTAGACAGGTGGGAGTTGAGGGTGGATTAGGTGTGTGCTTTTATATTTGTAGTGATGGTTTGAAGAGGTGAGGTGAGGTGAGGTGAGGTTTGAATAAGGTTTGTTGAGTTGTGTTGTGTTGGTTTGCTTATTATTGTATGTACTATGTATGTGTATTGTGTGGTATTTACTTTTTAAGGATTTGCTGATTGATGATTGATGATTTGACTTGATTTGGGTGTGTGATTTGTTAGGTTTGGGATTAGGGGGTGGGGTTTGATTGGGTTTGAATATGATGGTTGAATTAAGTAGAGTAGAGTGTAAATATTTAGGTAGTTCTGGTGATTGGGAGTACAAAGCAAGTTATTTGAGAAAATTGATTGGAAAGTTGGTGGTTGGTGTATAGAGTAAGCTTGTTTGAGAAAATTGTTTGGAAAGTTGGGGGAGATTTGGGGATTTGAGGATATGAATGGGAAGTGGAAGATAGTTGGGGTGGGTGGTGAGTGAGTGAGTGAGTGAGTGAGTGAGTGAGTGAGTGAGTGAGTGAATATTGGTTGGTTGGTGGTATTGAGGTGATGGGTATATAGTTAAGGGGTTATAGAAGTAAGTGGGAGAGCGGGGGGTGGGGAGAGAGGAAGAGGGATAGTAGTGAGTGAGTGAGTGAGTAATAATAGTTTGAGTATAATCTATATACTCATATCCTTAGCTACCAATACAAATACAAACAACACCAAACAGCCCATAATTCAATTCCTCTTTCAGTCCAGTTCTACGTCACAATTTATAGTGACTTCTTTAATATATTCACTACTGGTACAATTGAACATATGCTCAGCCAGCGCATCCGTCTGGTTCAAAGTTTCCGGAACTTGTACGAGAGTATTATCCGCACAAGTTATTTCAAACTCGCAACCTTGATTCCAATCAACATACATGTTAGTCAAGTTGAGATCAGGGTAGGCCAGTTTAGGTTGCATGACTAATATTTGTATATCTCCAAGATTCCAATCGATGATATTTGGCGCTCCAAGTACGGTTACGTTGGCAGCAGCAGTAGCGTTGAGAGGAATGTTGCCACGACAACCTACACCAAACACTATTTGGTATATATGTTAGCGATATGTTCTCGATGCTAGAATATGAAGAGGGTCTTACCAAGAAAAGGAAAGAGGGAGGCAGTGAGGATAGTTGAATAATGCATATTGGATAATAATATGATTATGAACGACAGAGAAGTAGTGGGTGATCTGAAATGACTTGAATAATCTTGATGTATAACTGATATGTATATCAATTGATATATCAAGGTATCAAATGAGATGTTGATCGAGTCGGATATAGATTGGAGTAGATGATGAACGAGCTGATCGAAGTAGACGATGACCGAGTTGGATGCTGATCGAAGTGGATGATAAACGAGCTGGGTGTCGATTGAGGTAGGTAGATGATGCTCGAATTGGATATCGGTTGAGGTATGGTGTGATTGAGTTGGATGTTGGTTGAAGTAGAGTGTAATTGAGTTGGATGTTGGTTGAAGTAGATGGTAATGGAGTATAATCGAATAGGACGCCGCTTAAATCAAAGACGAAGAGTTTGAGCCCGCAATTTCTTCTTCTCAAAACAACGAAATGAGTGTGCTTAAGATGTGATTATAAAAGCAAGAACGAAAGAAATATCAACATTGAGTTACTGTACAATTCCCATCTCTTATACCTAATGATTTGAGGCTTGGATTCTTTGGGGCTTGGAAACAAACTCCACCCTAACCGCCGTCAACTTGCAACTGCAAAATCCCTATGACCTTAGCCACAACCCGCTGCGGCTCATTTTGAGATACTTTCCAACAAGTAATGAACTAAAGATCCAATAGAATTATTATCAGTAAGCAATTGATATAATTATTTCATCACACAGCCTTATATCTAACCTAACCGCTGAAGGAGTTCTTCTGAGATTGAGATAGATAGATCTTCATGATCCCAACCAAAGAATGATATAGATAGAATTCCAACTTTGAGAATCCTTCATTCCTTCATTTCTTCTTTTCTCCTTTGCTTGCTTCTATCTTCCCTTCTTTTTCTTTCTTCTTTCCTTCCTCCACTTCTTTCTTTCCTTCCTCCATTTCTTCCTCACTAGCAAACAACAGATTGATTGATCATCAATCCAAGGTACCAACCAACTAATAGCACAGCCCTATACTAGGTAACTACCTAGGTATGAAGATACGATTGATCAACTAACATTCATTTAGAGTAGAGCAAAATGAGAAGAGATGAGATGAGATTTCCACATCCTTCTCTATCTCTAACCGCTCGAAAGATGAGAAACAAACCAACCAAGTAAAAATGGAAATACACATTATCGAATAGTTGAATAATCGTAATTATAATACCAGTTCTCATATCAAATACTCAAGTATTAAATATCTATTTCCTCAGATTATTTGAGTATGAATGGAATGAATGGTACGAGTATCATTGGTATCATACAGTACAGTACTTATGAAATCTCAATCCCCCGCATATCATTAGAGGAACCCAACACCAACTAATCCCAACCCCGCGAACTAGTGCTACCAGTATAATGGTAATAACCGTATCTAACACAACAAACAAAAAACATTTATCTAGATATTAATTTATAAATATAAATACATATCAATATCAACTCCACCTCCTCTAAAATCTCTATTACTTATTCCTCCCCTTCACTCTACTCTATCACACATCCAACCCAATCCAATCCAATCCCATCCTATCTCATCTCATCCATCCCATCCCCCCCTTCAAACCTCACCAACCAACCAATGCCTACCATATATATATACAATTCATACCTACCTACCCACCCTTCCAATCAGTAGCATATCATAAACAGTCACCCACACACACACACATACACACATAAACCCTCGCTATACAGCTATGATTTTAATGGTATATGGTATGATGACGGGATCAGATTCTACATTTTAATTTGATTCACCACACCACTTCGTATTTACTACAGTATCACATGCGCGAACAATTCACCACATCTTTATAATCTCTCAATCTCTACCTCACTCATAAATCACAAATATCATCATATAACCATACAAATATCTCCATTCAAATATTTCAATTCATCCTACTTTATCTTTATCCATTAACCAAATTTTCATTTCATGTGAATCTAAACTACCCCATACCCCTACTACAATTCCCTCCCTTCAAGCCTATCTACTGCAATCCATTCACCCACCGCCACCATCACTCACAACCATCCGCTTCAAACCCATCATCAAAGCACGTTCCCATTCCCAAATCATCTATATACACCATGGCACCGCACCCCAAATCAACCCAACCCAATTTCCCATCCTCATCCTCATTCATTACTCATCTAATCTCGTCCGATTAATATTAGAAACCCTTCCCCACACCCCACGTCCTCAAATTTAAACGCTCTCGGCATCAACCACTTGCCACACATTTCTAATTTTTGGAAGGAAAAATGTTCTGCTTCTCCTCTGTAAACGAGTGGTTTTGCATTTTCGTCAAATACCCCAAACCCCCACCCAATCGTAAAAATTTCAAAAATCCATAAAGGCCTCGACCTGCGTCGCGGAAAAAACTATGACCAAAACGGCGAAGCAGACAGCGGCAAGGGGTATCTTGTGCGATGTGCCGTGCCAAAGAATAAATATCAAGAAAAGCAGAAGCGCCTTATAAGAACGTAATATACATGGATTTTATTCATTACAATCCAGATTTTACCTCAATGGTTCTTTTACATCTGCCACACCATTGGCGATAACTTCTCTCAACGACCAGCGCGGAGGCTTGGGTGATCCTTGTAGACCATTGGCCTTTTGCCATTCCCTCTCCATCTCAGGTGTTACACCCTCTGGAAGATGGTCAGCACCACCAGCGACACCAGTCGAAAATTTAAGTTGGAGAACATCGCCAATCTCATCACATGCGGCCAGAATACGATCCATATCGTCTTTGTTATGTGCTGCAGAGACACAGAATCTGGCGCGGGAAGAGATAAGTGGTGTGGCTGGATATCCGACAATGACGACTGAGATCTTTCTTCGAAGCATTTCGTGGGAGAAAGCAGGCATCTTTGCAGGGTTGTACAATACAATAGGTATGATGGGAGAATCGTCGTGACCATAAACAATATAACCGAGGCGCTTCAATCCCAAGCGGAGATATCTTGAATTGAATGCAATTCTCTGTAATCGTTCTTCGCCTTGACCGGGAATAAGCTCGCCAGAAATAATCTTCAAGGAGCTGAGAATTTGCATAAGAACAGGAGGAGTGGGAGATTCGCCATAGATGGTGCCTGCGTTTGTTTGCCGTAATTTGTCAATGATATGCTTCTCGCCAGAAACGTAGCCTCCATTAGCACCGAAAGATTTCGTGAGGGTACCCATGAGAATATCGATTTCTGCAGGATCGATACCAAAGAAATCACAAACACCACGACCTCGGGCACCAATCGCGCCAATGGAATGAGCTTCATCGACGAACAAGTTAAACTTATACTTCTTCTTGAGTGCGAGCACGCCGGGCAAGTTGACCATGGTTCCTTCCATAGAGTAGAGACCTTCAACGACAACCAAAATCTTCTTCCAAGGGCGGTGAGTTCTAGGTTGTCCTTGGGAGATGACTTCACGTAGTAATCTTTCCAAATCCTGCATATCATTGTGCTTGAAAGAACGAATCATGGCTCTGGAGAGACGTGCACCAATACGAATAGAGGCGTGGTTTAGTTCATCGGAGATAATGAGCGAACCCTTGCCAACCAAAGCTGGGAAAGAAGTAGCGTTTGTAGCGAATCCCATAGAGAAGACCATTGCGGCTGGCTTTCCAACAAATTTGGCAATTCTTTCTTCGACTTCCATGCATAAATCCGAAGTACCAGAATCAGCACGAGGACTAGCATTACTAATACCATATTTTCTGATAGTCTCTTCAACTGCATCAGCACATGGTCCTTCCGATTGCGCAAATCCGAGATAGTTGTAAGAACTCATGTTAAGTGTCTCTGTGAAAGTGCCCGTGTACTGATAGTTCTTGTTGAAATCATCCGTCTTCCGGTCAATCAAAGTGATATAACGACCGGGAACACCCGTGATTGGACGCGCAAAACAATCGTCAATGCGAAGCTTTAATCTACGTACGTAAAAGTTGTCAAAATCGCTATTGAGGGCGGCATAACCATCTGCAGCTTGCAGATGTCGATAAGATTCCGGCTTAAATCTTTTGCCAAAAAAGTCTCGAATGTGTCCGAAAATAATCAAAACCAAGTAACTAATGTAGGTAGTAAGTAGGTAATAATAAGGTGGCTCATCAATAACCGGGTCCTCGAAGACACCACGATGCTCGCTCACATATCGGTGGTTTGGATGAATCAATGGTCCGAATTGGGCCTCTCGCCTTGCTTGTAGCTTTGCTTCTGCAACAGAGGGCGGTTGGAAAAGAGTGGTAGGTGGCTCATCCATATTTACCTCCCCACCCTTTGCAGTCGAAAGAGAGATTGTTGGGAGAGATAAGGACGGAGAACTGATATGTGGAGAAGGGTTGTCCAGAAGACGTTGTTGTTGTGCAGCAACAGCAGCCAGAAGAGCCGCCTGGGCAGATTGTTGCTCCTTGTTTTTCGGAGAAGAGGTGAAGAAATTTGACAATCTATTACCCTTCGAGGTAGACGGCCTGCGAGCAGCAGTTTTGTCTGGTTGCGGAGTGACAACCGCTGATGAGATAGAACTAGCAAAGGGATTTCGTGGAAGTCTTTGAGGCATCGTGTTCATGAATCAAACAAAATTTATTCCCTAACAGGTTGAGTATACCGCTGGTTGAGTTCGCTATTCGACTAAAGCTTTTTATGCCGATAAATCCCCCAAACACCTGGAGCCCTTGTTTGCTGATGTGAAAGAATTTATTTGAATTGATATAGAGGAAGAAATATCGTAGATCAATAAGGGGGTAGAAGGAATTGCTGGGCGATGATCAAAGTTGGATTGGTATATTATTAACTTGAGGCGGAATCTAGGATTGGGGATTTAATGTCAGTAACGTGGACTTTCCCGTTAGGTAGTATACTGTGGGGCGTAGAACAATTGAAGTTTTGTATACTCAACAGGGTACACCGTTGAACCTAGACAACGAGGACTTCGATGTATCAAGGCCTGATTGACGCTGAATCAATTCAACCCTGAGCCTTGCCAAAAGAATGATATTCGGAGGCGGCAATTTAAGTTGTAGATCGAGATCGAATCGAAAGAAGAAGAAAAAGAAGAAAAGAAAAAGGAAATTAGAAAATGAGAATAAGGGACATACCAAGAAAGAGATTTATGCTGGAAGTTGGCAATTGATACCTTTATTAATTTGAAATTGGAGAAAATATTTGTTTTTTTTCTTTTCTGTCTTTTTCTTCACTCGCACTCGGTGTAGGTGTGGTGTAGGTTGAATGGATTGGAAATGTTTCAAATCTCGTGAGTGAGCGGTCTGGTCAAAGTAAAATCGAAAGATACTTTTGAATTGCTATCTCTTTTCCTTCTTCGATGACTTAATGCTGATGATGCGGAAGAAAGAACGGCGTCTATTAAGTTGTTCTTTCCACAAGAATTTTTTTTTTAAAAAAAGGTTGAAATTGATTTGAATTGATTTGCTTCGATATGTATAATAGTGGTAGATCTTGAGAATCAAGATTTGAAATAAAATTGTTGCCCTTGACTTTTTTCGACGTTATATGTTGCTTGACGCTTTCGTACCTTTTCTTCCTTGTTGTAAGATCGTTACACTTTCAAAAAGCAGTTTCTTTAATTAAATTAACAACAACTTTTCGAACCACACATACTCTATGTAAAATAAAACAAATGTCTCGTCTTAACAAATAGAGACAGAGACGAGTACACTCTATCGATAACAAAATCGGCAATATGGAGATTTATGAGATAATGCAAAGAGGATAGATAGAGAGAGAATATGGAGTGAGTGAATATGAAATTGGAAAGAAACAAGGAGAAATAGATTAGGATTGATAAGAGAGGGAGAGAGGGAGAGAGAGGAGGTAGGTGGGAGGTGGAGGACCAAAGAGAGATAAAAGATAGGGCGAAGATGAGAGTTTTTATCAGATAGATCAGAACCAGAACACCCCCCTTTCGGTTCGGAATTAAAATTAAACAAGATTGGGTACAGAAAAAGGGAGATCGAATGGGCAGATTTTATTATGTAGGGTTAAGTAGTTAGGTACTCGTAGTTAGGTAGGTAGGTACACGCGCCGTGCCGCACGGAGCAGGAGAGACAAGAGGGAAGAATAAGTCAAAATAGTTAGTTTAGTATGTAGTTAATAATGTATTTTATGAAATGAGTTTGAACATGGGGTGGTTTATTCTTTTTTATTTAGTTAAATTATCATTTTATGCCAATGTTGCTTTACAATTTAAATATGGATACTTTCTTTTTTTTTAACAAATAATATCAAAGTAAATATTTATTATAAGGCGCAGTATTGATGATCTGTCGTGACTCGGTAATGATTTAGGTATGGTATCGTTATTGAACCCCAATTATTTTATATGGATACCAGTAATGGAACTAATCGGACAACTGTATTTACGATCGAGCTTATTCAATTATCACCGCCGGTACATCCGTAAGAATTAACCAATAAGATCATTTTCTACTTGAAAAGCTCATTTTAAGAATTTTGTAGTCTTCTTAGACTTTTCACCTACCGTACTGTATTTTCCATCATCACTTTTTACTTTTTTCTTTTATATTTTCATATTTTTATATTTTCTTTCCACAATTTCACTCTATTTAATGGACCCAAATCCCAATTTTACACACACGGCCCATTAATTTCTCAATCCTTTTTACCAATGCAGCTGGTGCAGTTTCTATGTGACAGTGACAGTGACAGTCTGACTTAAACTTGAGTAAGCTACGTATCGAGTATACCGAACGAAAGCTTTACCTGATGTTGATTGGTTTGATCGGAAAGCTTTTTGGAACGGAGACGGAGTAAGAAGTTATCATTTACCACGCCGATAATATCACTCATATAAAATGGAAATTGAATTAAAATGAAATTGTAAAATAACTAGGTAAGGCTAACCAATTAAATTGATTATTCTTGATTATTCTTATGAAATGGTTCGTTTCGAAATAAGACTTTTTTATGAAAATCTGCTGAATAATCTGCCTTGGGATAAATGGAGAGAAAGCATTGGACAATTCGGATTGATATGCTTGTATTTGGTGGATAACTGGTTTATTATTTTTATTAAATGGTATTTTTCGAAATAAGACTTATTTATGACTATATGCTGAATAATATGCCTTGTGATAAATGGAGAGAAAGCATTGGACAATTAGGCTTGAATTGCTTGTATTTAAATTGA
>JWJB01010124.1:0-29607 GCA_000812895.1 Rutstroemia sydowiana | reverse complement strand
CTGTATAAGGTACATCTATAAAGGATTCTATCCTCTGTGTAGTTTTTGAAACTCTAACGCGATGAAATTTTTCTCTTGCACCTGTCGATGGCCTGGTGCTGACTTCGGGAAGGGAAGAGGTTGGGTGGGGTTGAGGTTGTGTTTGGGTGGATGGGGTACTTGTGGAGGGGGCGGGGTTTTGGGGATGGGGAACGGGATGACAGTAATGAGCTTATAGTAGGAATGGGTGGTAGTGATGAAGTGGTAGTTATGCGATGATAGTAGCAAGGAAAGAGTAGTAATGAGATGGTATTGGGATTAAAAAGCGGTATTGAGATGATAGTAATGTGATAATTCAATGAAATTGACATTAGTGATGAAATGGGAGAGCAGTGAGTGACGAGACTCAATAAATGTAAAGTGATAAAACCCTGTGGTACAGTCATCTATATCAACAATAATCAGTAGGAACTAATAGTATTTATAATGAGCTGAGATTGGATGGGATAATATAACAACAGCAAGATAGATGAGATATACATATGTACTGAATGGGATAGAATAACAATACTACAGTATTATCAAGTCTACAATCTCAATGGCCAAAGAACAACAACAAAAAACCCCTTCATATCATACCGTCAATAATCCCAAAGCACAAGATGATTATCAGAATCTCTAAGTACTAGTCACATCTTCCGAGTCCCAACTCAAACCCTCCACTTTCTAACTGCCAGTATGTAGGTAGCTTTCAGATTCTCGAGTCTCGACATTTAACTCTCTCTCCAAACAGCACCAACTGCCTTCCTTCCTTGCTTGCTCGCAAGCCAGTCCCATGCAGGCCATAAAGCAAAATTCTTTCATTCCACATCATCCATGGAAAGAAAGAAACAAAATTGTAAGAGAGGGAAATGTATTTATACTAGTAGCTATGATTGACAAGTGACTTTTACTTCTTTATCTTTGTCGGTGGGTGGAAAATTCACTTATGATTTTGAGGGGGTAGATTGAATGTGCGATGTACTGCTCGCTTTCTAATTCTTTGAAGTTTGTTTTATCCTGTTTTTTTCCGTATAAGCAACTTGAATGAATCTTTTGTGTATGTGAAGTGATATTGAGACTTCTGTAATTACTTCTCAAGTACTTCGTAGATACAGTATGATAGATAAATGTAGGTATGTTTTACAAAACGAAGTTAGAAATTGAATACCTAAGTTATTCTGGATAGTGTCGAGTCAAATCAAATCAAATCAAATCAAGTCAAAAAAGAAAACCACAAAAATAAACACAACACCTCTTTCCTTCTTTCTTCCCCAAAGAAGAACCTTTCTTCTTGATACTAATAGCAGTATACTAATAAATCTAAAACTAATATACCAATGTCTACCTGTATTTCACCTCTAAATCCCATCCCAGTACAAAAAGTCATCACAATAATAAACAACCCCCCTTCACAAAAGTTAAAACCTCCACAAAGAATTGAAAGTATAAATTCTAAATTTTCCAACTCCAATACTAATAATAACTTAGAATTTCGAGAATAGAACGACATGGAATTGGGAAATTGCTAGTGGGTAAGCAAAAAGGAGGTATGGAGTATGCACTGATATTTAAGCTTGATAATTATTTAACGAGGAGGAGATGTATGTGGCTTGGTTGGTTGGTTATTGGAGGATCTGAGAGGGTGGATGGGATGAGAAAGGAGCGATGAGAGAGGAAGAGATGGGAGAGGAGGGGATGAGATAAGTTTGATAGGATGATAGTATAAAGGACAACACCAAGCAGGGAAAACTCGAAAGCCGACTTCCTTTCCCTTCTCAAAGAGAACATCAGAATAATATTCAGCCAAGCCTTCCATACAAACCCACCCAATCTCCCACCCCGCGCCTTATCCGCCTCTACCTGAAACTTCTTTTCTTCCCTCATTCTCGGGTCGTTTTCTAAATCAGTGTACGGTATAGTGTTTTGCATTATATATGTTGAAAAAATTGTACTTAGTAAAAAGGAAACTAAATCAATAACATTATATCTGAACAGTTTAGATGATAGCGCTTGCTATATCTATCTGAGGCTCATCTAGATCTCTAGATCTTTTGTAAACCCCGCCTCACGATTCCACATAATATATATGCCGTTTCTAAATCTATTGCCATTGCTTGAGATCCCATGCCGATATGTAACAAGATTTCCAAGATCTAATATTAATCTATGCAATAATTTGAAAATATTCTTTCCACCCTCTCGTATGTGCGTAGTTTCTATATCAAAAATTATAGATTCGATTGAAAACCCCTCGGGAGCTAAAGATTCCCATCTAAAAGTCTCCCACTTTGAATGCGAGACCAAAAAAGGATCAGCAAAGTGCATCCCATCTTCATGAAGAAACAAAACCACTTCAAGGAAGATCTCATTCCCACTTTCTTCTTCAGAATAGCTCACTTGTCAGGATAAGTAGTAGCCGCAGCTTGATCACCTTCTCCTTCACTTTCCCCCCTTGGCTCTTGAAGCACACCCTCTCTCTGTGTGCGTCGAAGTGCTTCTGCGGCTACGCCTTCACTGTCGACGAATGAGGAGATGCGATCGCGTGGGAGCCAGGCTCCAACTGGGGTAAACCACCAGGATATTATGGCGAGAATGGTTACACCTGCCATGATGATGGGTGCATCTAGAATTTATTAGCAACGTAATCGAACGAACACGAGAAAAACAATTAAGAAAAGGGAAAATACAATTCAACGTCTCTCCCGTAACAGGAAACTCATAAGGACTAAACAAAACAGCCACCACCCAGCCATTCCAAAAAATCGCAATAAATTGAAATGGTTTACTCCATCGTCCCAAACTCCATCGCGGTTTTGGGAATCGGTCTGGGGTTAGAAATAGTCGTCCGAATGCGATAAGTCCGTATGCTGCAGCGGATGGTACACCAGCTGCGGATATGAGAGATGTGAATGCGACGGAGGAAGGGAGAATAGTGCATGTGACAAGGGAGGCGACACCCCAGATTACGAGCACGGCGTTTTTGGGTTGGCCGCTTTCGGATACGCGGGAGACCCAGCTGGAGTAGGGGAGGACTCCGTCGCGGGCTACGGCGAAGACGAGTCGGGAGGCTGCTACGATGGCGATGGCGGTGTTCTGTTTTTGACGTTAGATTTATGGGTTTGATTGGTTGGTTGGGGATGGATGAAGACTTACAAACCATAAGGCTACTATTGCGATCACGTTCATGAAAATGTGGCCATGCTTTCCGAGGACAACGGCATATAAGGGAACAAAGGGTTGTGGTGAGCCGTAAGAGAATAGAGTGTCGGGGTCGGGCTATTATATGTCAGTAAGAGCAAGACTTGATGTTAACTTATGGGTATTACTTACAGTGCAGAATAAAAACAAAATGATTGTTGCAGCTCCACCAATTCCACTCACAATCACACTCCAGAAAATTCCTCTAGCAGCAGTAATTGAAGCATCCTTCGTCTCTTCGGCCACATGTCCAGAAGCATCGAAACCAATGAGAATGCCAGCAGTAGCAAGGTATGACAAACACCAATTCCATCCAGCAGGTGCTCCTGTACCATTGTAGGTTGTCATGAATGCTTCTTTGGGGGTACGGAAACCATATGTATTGGCAGTCCCAATAGGTAACCAGATTAAATTGAGAAGAAAATCAAGACAAACTAAAAAGCTTGATATCCAAAAGATGTACCTGAACAATCGAGCTATTCGAAATCTGTCAGACTCCAACCTAGATGTTATATGGAAGCAGGAAACTCACGTGGTAGGAAGTTCACAATTGCAGCAAGTGCGAGAAGAACCTCGCTACAAATCCATTGTACTGCGCGGAATTTGATGCTACTGGTATCCGTTGGAAAATCGACATTAAAAACCACAAGTTCCTGCGAGAATTAGATGTTTATTTCGTGAGCCATTTTGTACTGAAGAATCACGTGGACTTACTGAGAGCATGTAATTCACAGCTGCTTGAGTATTGCCTGGGAATCAATCAGATACTTTCCCGATCTAGCAATTCCAAGGAGAACATACTTGCGCAAAAGGTCATCCAAGCTGTAGTACTCCACCAAGCAACTACAAATCCGAGAAATCGTCCATACTTAGGTCCGCCAGCTTCGGCTGCCCAAAGATAAATTGATCCAGCTGTTGGTGATGCCGAACACACTTCTGCAATGACAGCTGCTGTAATAAAAGTGAAGACGCATGTCACAAGATAACTCGTCCTGGAGACATAAAAATCAGATCGCAGGGTTTTAAAATAAAGGGTGAATAACGAACCAATAGGCTAAAGGACCCCCCGAAGCGATACCAGTGGTGTAAGTAACTCGGACACCTCCAACGAAATAAAGTGCTGCGAATGAGGTTGAGAAGTTTTCAAATAGAGTATATGTTCGATGCAATATCTGCATATATTAATTAATTTGAGGGGTTCTATGATATAAGTATGGCTTTTCCACTTACTGGTTTATATCCTATAGCTTCCTATAAAAATAGTTCAGCTGAAAGAGCTCCCATCATCAATTTCGCATCAAAAAGAATCTCTGAGTAACTTACCAATTGCGCATCATCTCTTGCCTCTACAACGACACTCTTATTATCTTCAACTGCAGACATTTTCAAGATTTATATCTGAGAAGATATATTTCACCTAATCTCTGAGTAATTTCGTTGAAGATTTGCTTGCAGGCAGAGTAAGACTTTTTTTAATTTTTTTTTTAGTGTATCTATTACCCTGTACTATTTATTGTAGTAACTTCGGCGGCTTTAGCCGGGAATCAGTTTCTGTTGGTCATACTCGGACTAGATAGGTAGTAGATAGAATGGTACGAGTGGTAATTCATTATAATTGGAGAAATGTGTTGATATTTACAAATTGTGAAATAATAATGTCGATTATTGTGAAAACAAATCATTCGGATCTCTCAAATAATTCCTAAGTACCAGTATTAGTTGTGAATACAAAGTGAGCACTTGTACTATTAAATGGTGACGATGAAATGGAATGGTTATGTTATCGAGAAAAAGTGCCCCTCCTTTTGCCCCTCTATTGCAACGGAACCCACTATTTTAGTACAGGGTCCAGAACAACACTCTGACTTTTTTTGTATTGTGAGCAAAACGGCATACGGATGGCACCGCCCTCGTCTCAAACAAAAAACCATATTGCAATCAACAATTTTATAATCGTGAACTTACACTTGTCTATAAAATCCATATAAAATAAAATCTAGGCTCTGACTAGGTGTGTTTAGAGGGAGATATATACAGGATGCGAGTTGAATAAAAAATTTAATGTTCAGGTTGGTATGTATTTTAGTATATATAACATTGTATGTAGTTCTGTGACATATACAAGAAATACGGTGTTGTGGTTTAGTGGTATAATTCTTGCTTAGGGATTCTCAGTGTTCGTTCATTGATTACTTATGTAAGAGGTCCCCGGTTCAATCCCGGGCAACGCCCCATTCATTACCTGTTTTTTTGCCTTTTTTGAAGGCAAAAAGGAAGCAACAAATGTTGTTTTTTAAATTGCCTACCTATCTATCTATCTATGTATGTTTTTGGGTGTTGTTGAAGATGAAGATGATGCTGAGAATGCGAAGCAAGAAAGACTGACTGTGTGTTCAGTGATTAATTCTTAAATTGATTAGTCTTCCAATGTTGTTTTAAAAAACCAGATCTTGATTACGATAATTTGTTGTTGGTTTATATGATTTTGTTAAAAAAATATAAAATAATCCTTAAACATGCATATGGTCACCGTATCTAGTGCTTATACTCGGAGACCATTTTTGGAAATTATGAAAATACTAAGTAATAATCTTTCGGATAGCAATATGGTAACCGTAGTGTTTATACTTCCCTAGGATACAATTTGATTCTGTAGTGTAATTGGGGAGGAGGTGGCCTGCGCGGCCTGCGCCCAGGCGCCTTTAACCCACACCGAGAGCTTGAGAGTCGCCTACTCAACCAATCAAAAGCTGTAAACTCACTTAATCGTCGGTGGGTTTCGTCCGTTTTAAGAAGCTACAAGGCAGTCAGTTTGCTGGAGGATATAAATCCTGATATGGGATTTCAACTCATGAAACAACATAAGCTTGTCAAGCAGAACTTCTGAAAACCCTCTCTGTCAGGATTTACAATTAATCAACCCAAGAAAAAGCTACAAGTTGGGATTCGAAGGCACCTCCAATACTCCAAAGGTAGTGAAAGAACTTTTGAATGATTAAAATTTAAATTCAACGGAGTGGATTCCAAACATATGTGCACAGCACGAGCTATCGACTTCATCTGTAGCAGCATCATTCTTGGGAATAGCATGTTCCATATCCGGATTATCTCCCATAGTCTGCTCCATATCTGGCTGCTTATTCCAAACATGTTCCGTGGTGGTTTGTTTAGGTGTTACCGGCTCAGACTTAGCCTTCTTGAGCACGTAGATGCCGAGAGCATTATCAGAACCAATACTCTCGATTTCCGCTAACGCATCAGCCGCCCAATCCGTATCTTTCTTTGGAGCCTCAACCCGTTCCAGATCTAATTGCTTCATTATGATCTTATCAGAGCCCCGCTTCCTCAACTCCTTGATCTCTACCGTGTTCAGACCCGCCGCCAACAAAATAAACACAACAAACAACTCGGGTACCGTGCCCATTGCTACTTTCGCCGCTTGACTCGTCGTAAGTGTTGTACTTATCCCATCTAATTCATTCCATAAGACAATAATCCCATATATGACCCTAGCCCCCAAAAATGGCAACGAAATTACAACCGCCACCATTAATCGTGTGCCCTCCCTATACGCAACTGCTTTTCTGTCCTTTTGACTGGGTAGCCAACAGAAGACAGTGGCGCCTACGAGAACCACCCATGCAACCAAAAGGACTGTTTCACCAGCCTTGGATTGTGGTTCATGTATCTGGGAGAGATCGCTGCTGAGAGGTCCGATAACACCACTAACGACAAAGACGACCGCGATGGTGACTAAGACCTGATAAATAAACATTCCAATTCGTTCGACTTTCTTTCTTCGACGTGGAAAGCGTGCGCTATGTCTACACACACGATTAATCCATATCCCTAGATCAAACAATGTCGGAAGAAAACTTGCCCTTCATACAAAGCGCCCATGCAGCCCATGATCAGAGGACTCAACCCCACGGAACTGAAGAGAAATGGCAGATTTGACGAATCATTATCTGCGTCTTCTTGCATCGTTAAGCCCGAACCGGTGACACGGATGATCAGAAATATTATGATAGAAAGCCAAGCGCGCATACCAGAACTACCGTGCTTGTAGATGGTGAAGAAAGCGATCGGAAGAAGAGCGATGTAGAAAACGAGAAGAGGGATAGTGAGGACGTCAGGATCGGATGCGCCGGCTTTGAAAGCCATCCTGCGAGTTTGGTAGATGACTGTACGCAGAAAGGGTTTAAACACTAAACTGGTAATGACGGAATTAGTTATGATTTAAGGCTGGCGATATTAGAAGGAATGTAATATGCATTTTTATACCATATTCGAAAGATGTGAAACTACTCAAGCAGAAATTTCAAGTCAAAAGTTCAGCCTGGCGTGGAAGATATAATTTGGAATCACTTTTTCAATGTCAAGACCATACTGTCCATAAATGGAAACCTCACATACGAAAGCATTACAGGCCTATGGCCTAGTCGTAACTCACAACCAAGCATTAGTATGAGCAATACCAGGCAAGTGAAGGTACTTTGGATAATTATGGATGGGATATGGAAACGTGTGTGAAGTCCTTTGTCCACCTCCATAATGTTCTTAATTGCCAATAATAAGCGTCGACATTCCCATTAAGGCATATTGGATAACCCCTAAATAAGCATGGGATGAAAGGTAAGAATAGCATTAATTCACTAAGTCTAAGAGGGGAATATGGTGGATTTAAGTAAGGTACAGCGGAATCTGACGTCAAGAAATGGCAAGCAAGGTCTTGCGAATCATTCATGCAATAACCTTGTACATGGGAATTTGCAATTCGGATGATTTGCAAATTTCTAGTACAGTACCTGTCATTTGCAAAGGAGAATGGATTTATTCAAACCCCTTTAAATGTTGTTCCTGTGTTTTCAAGTGCTGGTTTGCTAATAAATTCAAGACTGCTTAAATGATATTTTTATCTTCAACCGATATTAATAGATGACAACCTATTTCTATCACCCACGCATCACTTAAAAAACACCGCCGACATGAAATTATCCACAGCTTTGGGAATCTCCACTAGGTTTTCTTGATCCTCAAGTATGAGATGGTTGCTCCCTGTCTCAACCATGACACGGATCAATGGGCTACAAAAATTATATAAAGAAGTCGCTCCATCGATCATCGGATCTTCAGATCGTCTTTACCAAGGATATGGAAAGTAGAGACTTAGACTTATTCTTCATACTCATCAGCTAACACGACTTTGGAACTGTTGGGGGAAAATGGCGCAAAGCCAGAAAAGATAATCGCGCATTTGAAATCTGAAATGGCGGATGTGCGTGAGGATTGAATACATGCGTGCATATAGTAATGTGGAAGCCATCGGGCTGGTCTCGGAAGATCATAGAAGGACGTCAGAGGGATCTTCCTTTTCGATGGTCTCATTGAACATCGCGAGGTTTTTTGCCGCGTTTTTTCCAAACGTTATGGTCGAGACACCCGGAAAGATAGATCTACTCGAGACTTCGGGCAATTCTGTATAGCTCATTTTAGAGACAAGAGTGATAAGAGCGCCGGAATTAGATTGCTTGTGAATAATGTATGGTTGGGAGGCGGATCAATATAGTCATGTATTCCAGAAGGAACTTTTCCATTCGGATGGACTAATTTATTATTGAAAAGCTGTATTGCTGTCAGACTGAATATCTTTAATTAGTGGCGCTACAGGTTGCGCTTTTTTAGCAAGTGAAGATGAAATAGTATCGTATTTAGTATCCATACAAAGACGATCCCTGGAGACCTAAATGATTAATTGGATTTTTGATGTAACGTAAGTACCTTATCCCTCCTACTAGCTCTAGGTGGGAATACGTGGAATGTATATCTTGTGCCCAGTAAGACCTGCGGAGGTTTTGGGCGAGTTAACAAGCTCGAAGCGGAAGGGCGACATTAAACCTCAGTCGACATCTCGACGCCGTGAAACGTTCCATTCTCTGTACTACAGCCGTTGTAAGTGAGCAATTGGATATCTGCAAACATGATAGCAAGAACTGCCTCAGGGACTTGAGTCTAGCCAGGCAGAAATACAGCGTGGACTCTAAATTCTACTATTGCGATATATCAGTCAACTGCCCAACAGAAGAAAACTTAAGAACTGCACACTAGTCCTCTCAAGCTCCCTTTTGGAGAATCCGGATTCCAAGGAAGGGGTTCGAGCTGTTATTGGAAAGGCCCTTGATTGACGAGGACTGCATCATCCTCTTTCAGTCGATACGGAATTGATACTCGCAAGCTGCCAGCATTGACTCTGCATGGTATTGATTTGATCAGTGTCATTGAGCTACTACAAAACTATATTACTCGTTCACATTTTTGCAGAAACTTGGCATTGGAGTCAATTAGGAAATAATTTCATTGCCATCCCCAATCCAGACGTATCCTCTTCTTATGAGCCCTATCAACTAGCCCTGTGTATGTATATATATTTGTCAAGAAAAGTTGCCATTCCTCTCCCCAGATATCCGAAACACCAAAGTACCCCCTAAATTTTGTGAAAGCAGTCGAGCTGTGTCGTCGGAAACAGTTGGTGATATGTGTTGAATTGAAATTGATATCGATGCCGCCAAGCCTAAGGAAGTGAACAAGATGAGCACATTCTTCATGGTGGGCTGACTCGTCGTCGACTTGTCGAACGGCTCTTCTCCTCTAAATCCATCGAATCCCTAGCAGTATCATCTGCAGTGTCAGGCAAGCGATCAACAACACCAGCGACTCTTTTGTCAATCACCGGAGAATCCTTGAAGTAATTGTAAAAGCCGGTAGAAACTACGACTACCAATCCACCTATAATCTTCCACGATGTAAACCCAGACGAACGAAGCGATGGAAATATGAAATATTGCGTCAGGGAAATAGTGAGCAAGCTTATCGATGTCCCAACCAGCTTCACCAAGTTGTCTTTCTTTCTCAACATAGCCGCGACAATCAAGCCAACACCTGATGTAAGACCCGAGAAATAGATCGCAATTGTTACGATGGAAGTTGTCGAGAGACGCCGCTGCGCAGCGGTATCATGGTCTGTATTTGCCAGGTTGGTGGCGATTGGGTATGAGACAACAGCAAAGAACACTCCCCAAGCATATAGCCATAATTGAGATTCCCAGAATGATCCGATCTTTGTGAGAGACTCGCTAGCAATACTGGCTATCGCAGAGAATATAGCGATAGCCAGACCTGCAATGGGAGCCACGAGCCAACCCTTCGTGTTTTCGCCAGAAGGGATATTGAAGAGAAGTAAGCCGAAACATAGGCAAACGAGCGATAGCCATGCTTTATAGTCGTTTTGTTTTCTGACGAAAAAGTGATGAAGGATCGCGGTTGCTGGTAGCTTTGCTAGCATACAAACCTGGAGGAGACTTGGTGATGTTTGGGGAAGAACGGTAAAGTAGATTAGATTGTTCGTGAGGTATAGTGCAGCGGGAATACCATATCGGAGAATCTCATTCGAATCTTTCTTCATGCAATTGATTCGAACGGCGTCGAGCCCACCTTCAGATTTGGTAATGATTACAAAAGCAATGAGAAGCTTTTGTGTTTCTGAAAGTAGAGCAATCAGGGAGGGAGTAAGTTGAGGAGCTGCTCGAAATGCGAAATATGCATAATTGGCGCGTGTCGTTTCTCCAATTACATATATAGGCAGTAAATTTTCTGTGAATGAACTCATGGTAAGAGGGATAAAGAAGAAGATACGATGTGGTTATCCAACATAAACCAACCTTTGGATTAACAGTAGACTCGGAGAAGAATATCACGTAAATATAACTAGTTGTAGACGGGATATATCGTATTTAATAACCACCAAGTAAGGGTGATGGGAATAGCCAATGTCTCATTCATCCCTATTCCAACTGCTCCAAGCCCCGCGTCCATATCAGACTAGCCTCTAGTATTGTGTAAAGAGGCTCAAGGTTCCCAAGTAAAGGAACATCCATGCCAACAAGTGAGGGGATATTTGGATTTTTGGTATGTTGATGATGTCTTAACCACATATCTAATCTTGGAAATATGGTGTAGAACCAATGAAAAACGGCAAGAGTCCTAAAATATGGGGGTTGTGTTCTATTGGCGCACCGGTGTAGAACTAACAAAAGAAGGGCACAACAAGTGAAGAACTATGAGAGTAGCAGGCAAGCAACATCACAAATCAGAATCTGAAAATCAAAATCTACACTTTGAACATTCTCGAAGTAGCGACAATGATAATTTTGCGAACAATCCACGAAAGAAGGCAAAGACCCAAATATGATCCCGAAATGAATCTGTGATGATTGTGGAAAAATTTGATTACCCAACGAAAGACTTGCCGAGTCCGACATATTATCAATTATTGATACTGTCATTGGAAACTGGCCTAACAATCAAATTCCTACCCGAGTACCTTTACTTAAGAACGCCCTTCAGAAGATACCGAGTATGCTGCCCCATAAGATATACTGTATTGTACAGCACAGTCGAGTTTCACGCCCTATGAAAAATAGTCGAGGCTTCTCGTTTGTGGTTGCAATTCCAAACGATCGCAAGATGATATCAGGCCCAATCTCATAGGTCACCAGCCCGGCTATAACACTATATTCAACAATCCACCTGCAGAAATTGAGAGCCGAAAAGAAATATCTCGAGGCCCAAAAGCGAAGTAAAACCATATGGTTGGCGTAGATCAAAAATGCAAACGGAAAGAGCAAGTTCGACTCGCAAATTGGTCGTTTGTGGAGAGCAAAGATATTCCTCAATATCAAATACCAAAGTTTCTCATGAGCCGCATTCATCAGGTCTCT
The DNA here is from genome assembly GCA_000812895.1 of Rutstroemia sydowiana. Taxonomy (NCBI): domain Eukaryota; kingdom Fungi; phylum Ascomycota; class Leotiomycetes; order Helotiales; family Rutstroemiaceae; genus Rutstroemia; species Rutstroemia sydowiana. Next base: position 17,611 of record JWJB01010124.1, on the reverse strand, counting down.
TCTGCCATTCTCAAGAGTATAGCTCATGGAAGTCCAGCCACATGCAGATCCCTCAATCGATACCCATTTATCGATATCAAGGTTACAATCAGATATGTGAAAGAAACTCCATATTCACCACTGGATAATACGAGCAATCGCCTTACTGTACCATCACAAACAATATCAGTAGAGTTGAAATTGGAGTGCTCTGACATTACCCCAGAGAAACCAAACTCCAAACCGGAAATGTTTTGAACGACTCACGATATCATATCACGCGTTTAACACAAAAAACCATTCAAATTGTCATACCGGTATATTCTCTCGACATTGTATCGCAGCTTCCGAAACACAGATCAAAAAAGAATCTCGCCGGAGATGTATAAACATATCGAAATTGAAATTTACGTTATATGTCTCTGAAACAAAAAGTATATATTTTGCAACAACGACACTAAACTTTTTCATGGTTGAAGCATCATAGTGAAGCAAAGGCTTTGAAGCAAACCGTGGAAATTGTACTGTAATGGGGTCTGTGGAGCCTTTTAACCAAATTTTTCCCGCAGTAGTTGGAAAATCTTTTGTGGTCATGGACATCTATCTCCTCGGTGCTTGATCCGGACAAAAGGGGGCTATATCATATTTATATTATTATCGGTAACCTAATAGTAGGAAATACAATTCTTCACAGTATGTATGTACTATGAATTGCATGAAAAGTTAATAAAACATACAAATTACATAACCACCCCTCATCCACCCAATTCCACACCTGCAACCAAAATCTACTTTCTCCGCGGTCCGCGGGCAGGTCATTCAACATGGGGTGGGGATATCTTTACTCCACCCCTTCTCGCTTCCCTTCCACTTGGCAATCATCAATGCAATAACCGTACCCAAATAACCTTAAAATTAGGCGTGTTTAAAATCGCGCCATCATGGTTCGATATCGGAATCGAAAAGCAACAACAGCTCATTTCTGACAACATTACATTACGGGGTTCGCATTATTACGGAAGCAGTTGATCATCCATTTTTTTCTTTCTTTATTTTATTTGAAATGCAAATTGTATCATGGGCTTACGTTGACGTGTTTTGGTGGGTTCCGATAAGATCCGGATAAGATGGTTTTTAAATCATAGGATAGATATTAGATGCTGGTACGGAGCATTGTAGAACTATATATTGAATTCTCCCCTCCCCCCACGACACTGTATTGTATTGTACTATACTTTCCAATCTTGAAATATAATAAATTATTACTACAATATACTTCAATTCCCTACCGTTTGGATACTTGACTCTAGAATCTTTGAGAAAAAACAAAATACCACTAGATCGACACAATGGCAGCAAGAACAAGACTTCACATTGATCGAAAAGAGCTCTACACAGATCTCGAAACTCGAATTCATTACCTACATTCATTCCTTGATTTCAGCTCACGTACGTACCATTCATTCCCCAGCTATTCCTCCTTCTCTCCATCTCCCCTATACACCACAAACCAAATCACCCTCCCCTCACTAACATCACACAAGGCGACATCGAAGCCCTAATCGAAGGCGGAAAATACATCAAAGAGCTCGTCCCCGCAGTCGTAAACATCGTATATCGCAAACTCCTTCAATATGATATCACAGCACGTGCATTCACCACCCGCAGCACAAGTTATGAAGGTCCATTAGATGAATTACCTGATGAGAATTCACCTCAAATCCTGCATCGGAAAATGGTTAGTTTTCTCCTTTCGTTCACTGTTCGATTATTGTGATTTCTTTTTATACTGATATTGATATTTAGTTTTTAAGAGGTTATCTTTTGAAATTGTGCTCGGATCCTTCACAGATGAAATTTTGGGAATATCTGGATAAAGTCGGGTTCGTATTAGATTTCCCATCTGCTCCCTATTGCAACTATCCTACCATCTCCCCATTCCCGTCTCAAACCACAATCCCCTTCAAAACCCCCACAAACCTAACCCCCACCCCAGAATGATGCACGTCGGCCGCGGCCGCAAACACCCCCTCCACATCGAATACGTACACATCGGAGCACTCCTCGGATTCGTACAAGACATAATCTTCGAAGCGATTCTCTCGCACCCCAAACTTCCCATGGAGAAAAAAATCGCCGTCGTAAAAGCCATTGGAAAAGTTCTCTGGATCCAGAATGATTTATTCGCAAAATGGTATGTGCGTGATGGGGATGAGTTTGCCGCTGATATGGAAGAGGTGATTATTGAGAGAGAGGGCTATTTGAAGGGGAAGAAAATTATTGATGATGAGGTTAAGGAGGGGGCGGAGAAAGGGGAGAAGGAGAAGGAGAAGTCCGAGGTGGGGTCTTGTCCGTTTGCGGGGGTTGCGACGACGCAGAAGGAATGAGTTGTTGTGGTGCAATTTTTTTATATGCTGGAATCATAGGTGTTTTGGTGCAAATGGCATGAATATGCTCTTGAAGGTGCATTTATTGGCCGTATTACTACTTGAATCCATCTTAAGTGATGAGGTTTCAAGATCATCACAAATTAGTCGGTGACAGACTAGGCGCATTGTTTATAGAAATATATCCTCTCAGTACAAAATAAATCATTTATTCAACGCACATCTTTCACTCAAGGTATTTCTCTATTGCATATCGTATTATTCAACTTTAAACTTCGTTGAATTATCTGCGAATCGCAAGTGTAACACTAGCAGATGGTGAAATTACAGAAGTAAGATTTATGAACATGTCGTTCCATCCATCCCCTCGAAATATATCACCAATTCATCAACCAGCGCATTTGTATATTAAGCCCGATATTGCCCAAACAACATCTTCTCAAATCCACTTCCGAGTTCTGATTCCCCATTGACTATTTCATTACCTCCGCGCATCCACATTGCTGCATCAAAGAATCTCAAAGCTTGATCACCCCCCTCTCCCTCAACCAGGCACCATACTTGAAAAAGAAAATTGGTACCGGGAAGAAAGCCAACGCCACAAAGCCCAACACCGTATTTCCCCATCCCAAGCCCAGAGCGGAGAAGAGTGGTTGACCGGCAAGAGGTAAGAAAGCACCACCCAAAGATTGGAATACTTTTGTCGCTGCAATGGCGGATGCCGCGTACGTAGAAAAGGTATCAACGAGATACATGTTGATGGCCAGCTGAATTTCTTCATTAGCATGAGATAAGTGAATGTGAAAGAAAGAATAGACTCACGAAAGCAGGAATCATCCCCATGCCGAAGAAACTTGTTCCAATTATGGGTACGATCCAATGGACTTTGTATTCTGCTGTCCAGCCATAAACGAAAAATGCGATTGCGATCAGAGGACTCGTCGCCATCAAAACTGGTAGTCTATACTCCGGCTCAGAGATCCCGCCGTTGCGGTCTGTAAGTTTTTTGAATATCGGGTCTGAGAGTTTGCCGGAGGCAAAGAGACCGATAGCGATGCCGACGCCGAGACCAAGATATGAGAGACCTGTCATTGATATAGAGAAGCCATATTGGCCACTGAATGTGGCAGGGAAGGTTGCAATAAACAAATATAGGTAGCCAAACAAAACCGCATAATAGACGGAAAGCAAGAAGACGATGGGAGAACGGAAGAGCAACTTAAGAGGACGAACGATAGAGTTGGTGAAGTGGTGCATAGGGGTATCTTTATGATGCAAAGCCGATACCTTAGATGTATCACCAGTCTCCTTGATTATTCGCGCTGTCTTTTTCTCCAGAATGACAATAGGGTATGTTTCCTGCAGAAGAATAAAGCCCGCAATAAATGTGAGCCCTGCAATAATAGCTTCCAACCAAAAGGCCCAGCGCCATCCAACAGCAGCCGCTAGAAATCCTCCTATAATTGGTCCAAGAATTGGTCCAAGTAGTGGTCCCAATCCCCATATAGCCATTGCAATTCCACGCTGATCTCTTGGAAACATATCTCCTATGCTAGCGCCTCCTAGAGCTGTTGGCGTACCTCCTGCGCAGCCAGCAAAGAATCGAAAGACAATGAGCATGGTGAGGTTGGTTGATAAGCCACATGCCAGTGTAAAGATCAAGAATATTAGATTGCTAGCCAGATATGTCGGTTTTCTACCGTAGAGTTCCGACATTGGCGCCGCAATCAGCGGACCCATGGCAAATCCAAGGACGAAGATCGATACTACTAAAGTTGACAAAACTGTATTCGTAGAATTGAATTCTTCCATCACAAGAGGAACTCCGGGTGCGAACATGGTTGAGGCTAAAGGACTGTAGATTGTCAGGCGGGAAATATGAGATAAATAACTCAGAGGTACTTACGTAGAGAAGGTCATAAGAGAAAAGATTGCAGTGTTTGTCCATCTTTTTTTGGACGACCAATTTTGAGGATTGAGTGGATCTTGGTCATTGTCCCAAGAGACAATGTATGACGGTTCCGGGGCTCTCAATCGCTCGGCAACATCTGCATCTTCATGACCAGAAGGAGCAGGTCCTTGCTCGGCAACTGGTAAATTCTCGTAAGAAGCGGAAACAGAAAGAGGTCGAGGTGGTGGAGCAATTGCCGTGGGGACATCGTCATCAGCGCTGTCCGAGGATATGATTCGAGTGTTACCCGCCATTTTGCGTGTTTGATGATGGTAGAGAAAATATAGACTCTTCTATCTTGCTGTCAATTGGTCATCTGTCAGAATAAGTTCGTATTATGGATGCTATCCTCCAATTGAAGGAGAAAAGTTCAGGAGAAATTATTGTAGTATTTGAGAGAAATCATAAGAAAAGAAGATGATTTTGGCTCGCCACCAAGATGGAAAAGTCAGTGGGAAAGGTATCAAAAGTAAAAAATAAAAATAAAAAAAAAGTAAAAAAAAAAGAAAGACCGACCGACATAGGAGTGACATCAGCAGATAAAGATGTTATTCAGAAGTCAAATCTTTAAAAATTTGGGTGTCAGTGTCGGCCTCGGAACCGGCATCGGAGATTTTCCAAATTTAGAGATGAAGATGATGCTTAAAGAAGAAGGAATGAATCAATGATGAAAAGAAAAAACAAAATGGAACTTTAAATGACCACAGAGAAAGATTTTTAAATCATCTTGCACTCAATAATCAGGAAGGAGCAAGTTGAAATGTAACGAACTTATCCTCAGAATTTCCAACAAGATATAACTCAATATAATCATCAACTCTTCATTTCCTTGTCCTTAGTTAGATAGATTAGAAGAAAGGAAAATACCTACATACCTACATAGCTACCTAGACACACATCTAATCTCTTTGAAAGACATTCTTCTAATTCTGTATCTTTTTTTCGTGAATATCTCATGTGTTATAGATATTCAGCTTGTTATATGTGATCGGGCTTCGGCACTTTTAAAGACACGAGGCAGAAGTACGAGAAGAAAGTATATATATCATATTCAAATTGACATCTAGCCCATTTCCCTAGCAGCGGACTTTACTCATATCTCCATAACATGCGCATTTAATTGCTTTTTTTTGTGCGAAACGGTGATCAACCTCTTCTATTGTACAACGTTTCAATGGGTATTGTTCACCAGTGTACTTGACGTATTTGTATCCGAGGGGAGGTACAAAAACGGTATCTTGCCATTCTACCCCGAATCATTTTAGGGGGCACACATGCGACTACCCTATTACTCGACCTCGTTTATTCACTAGGAGTATCAGCCAGACGTGCATCGGGAGCCCGCTGACAACTCAGCACATAGTGATGAACCATCCATGTTGAAATATATAAGGCAGCAACAAATATCTGACAATAAATTCTCTGATACTTCGTTAAGGTAGCGCATGTGATATATACTACGAAACTTCTTGTGGAACGAAACTTCGTTGTTGGAAGCTTGAGCCTTGTGTACCCTTGTGACTGTGATATTCGATCTGAGACTTGGCTAGACATATTTGAATTATATTATGTATGTTCAAGAATCAAGTAACAATAAGAGGTCGAGAATGTTAATTGACATATAATTCTTGGGAGAGCATTCAGCATCAAAGATTTGATGCCTAACATGGGACTACCAAATTATAGATCAATACCATAGTGAAGAAACATCGGATTGAATTTGCATCAAAAGTAGCGCCTGATAGAAACTGGCCAAATTGAACAGCGAATCAAAAAAATGCACTGTAGCATATAGAGACATGAAGTTTAGATGGTCATACAATCCCACCAAGTTCTAAGTCCCAGTATACTTTCTGTACCTCATAAAGTAGTATTTGGACGATTGTACTCCAATCGCGTACGCCAGCCGAGTTCCATCAGTACCTGTGAATCCCTTCGTAGTGTGATGTCTAGCAATCACAATTTTACCTCTCTTCCAGCTGCCTTTGCTGCTCTCTCACCGTCAACTAAGACACACCATCCTTCACCACCAGCACCTCCATTACCGCCAACACCACCCTCAAACTCTTTCAATGCATACTCCAATATTTCATCATCAAAAGTACCTGGCTGCAACCACACACTCTTGATTCCTAATGCCTTTGCTTCTTCTAGCACCTTCTTCGTGATCTTTGGCGGCGTGATGATGCTCACGCCTGTTTCTGTTGGGTGTGGAAGCGCGGCGATATTGGGAAGGGTGGTATAATCGGCTTGATCGACTTTAATACTTGGAGAAGAGGGGTTTATGGGCGTAGCGGGAAGACCGTGGTACGTATACCATGCGAAGACTTGGAAACATACCATTGTTAGCCAAAGATACATATCTCATAAGTTAAAGAATGATATAGAGAAGACTGTGGAGTACTTTTGTGGCCAAACTTTGCGGGATCGGAGGATGCGCCAACAACTGCAAAGTAGGGCGAAGAGAAGAATACACGAGCAGCTTCTTGGGTAGCCATCTTAATATTCATTGACTACAATAGGGAGACGTAAGTGGATTGTTTATTGAGAATTTTCTTTTTTTCTTTTCTTGAATATTAAAATATGTACCAGTATTGAAGCTGTAGGTATTCTTATTTATAGAGGGAGAGGAGAGGAGAGGATATTATGATAGGCAATAGGTTTAATTTATGCGGCCGCTTTACTGTACCAGTACAGGGTTTATTTTGATTTGGAATTGATAATAAGGTTGATAATGTCCAAAGTCCGCTGCAGAGTCAAATCTAGATGATTACAGTAAGATTCTTATAACCTACCAATAATAATTTTACCACGTCGACATAAGATATCACAAGTATTTGGAATTCTTTTACATGGGCCTCAGATAGCAATTGCTACAGTACCGTCGCAATATCACAATGGAAGCACGCAAACCGAAAAATTCACTTGTGGCATTCTATCTCATCTCTTCACTTCCTCTCTTATTATTCAGACATAAAAGATATTGCGACCAATTGCAATTACGGTCGCCATTTCTTTGCAATTACCAGTACTGTACTGTATGCTTTGTTTCCCAAATATGATTCAATCATCAATCCCTTCTCCAAAAACTTTGCGCAAGAAACACCTCTTCCTTGTTGATTAATTTATCAATTGTATATTGTATTCCTGAGAGTTCTGGTTGCAATAGGTTTATCCAGGCAATTCTATAGTAGAGGAGGGAAGCAAGCTGCTGCGTTTACATATTTCCAGTTATGTGGGAATATTGGGAATATCATCTTCTATGCGTTTACTAGTACCAGTACGTGGGCATATTGGAAATATCGTATTCTACGCGTGCAATTTGATTCAATTTCTAGAAAGTATAAATTAAAAAAAAATTCCTTTCTGTCAAAGTTATTATCTCTTAGCTCAATTGTTGGAAAAGCTCTCCGCATTAGGGATGAAGTAATTTCTACAAAACAATGAGTTCTTTGGTGTTCTTCAAAATCACCGCAAACGATATCTCTGCACCCTCGAATAATCTTTTCGGGCTTCCAATTATTCAAACGCCTTTGATTTTCCAAGATTCATTGATCACTTATACAGTGCACTATCTTGAATGCGTTAGCTCAAAGGTTGAAAATGGATGGCCGAATGAACTTGGGTATGAATACCTTTTCCGTAAAATAAAACAAAGAATAACAAGCAGAATTTTGCGTTCCAATATTTGCTTTATTGACAATGTTTCTTTTGTCGTGAGCTCCACGGAATCTATCTATCCATCGTCACCTTCTCGAGATACATAAATCTTTTCTCGTTGTCAATTTGAAGATTAGAACCTTATACACTGGTATGTCGGAATTAGGTTCACCCATTAACCCTATTCGTAGGGGTAGATTTGCGGCCTTGAAGGACTACTTCCTACCACCTCCTATTAATCCTGTACCAATTGAACCGAATCCTATAAACGACGTGCCTCTCACACGAGAAGAAGCAGCTCAACTAAGACGCGACCAAGCTAGTGCTATCGATAAATATTTTGACGAGGAATTGGACAAGGAGGTTTATGATCAATTGACCGACGACAAAAGGAAACTTCGGTGGAGACCAGACATCAGACCTAGTGATGATCCGAACTCGGAGTGGGAGCTTGTAAGACAAGACTTTATTGAAAGGCTCCGGGTCCAGAGCGTAGATAGCGTCGTTGAAGTAAGCTTTGAAGATACACAAAAGGTTCTGCTCTACCCATTACAAAGTCATTGGAGCAAAGAAACGCAACGTATCAGGAACGCTCAGAGTACGGAGTACTACGAAAACCTTAGCCAAGGTGGAGCTTTCCACGGCCAGTTCGATAATCTTGCAACCAAACTTACTATGTTGCATTTTGGATTACCAATAGCTCCAATGACGTTGAACAACATCATGAGTATTACTCCTGATTGGGACGGTTCTAAGCATGATAGTCCAGATGCACAACTTGCCCCAGCCCTACAACAGAGGATAATCTACTCAGAGACGCCTCTACAGTTCCTAGATTCTTACAATGACAGAGCGTGGGGATATCCCGCTATTCGCCGTTTGTGACACCCAATATTTTAATGACAAATGCTGACAGTTGCAGGTCCTCAGCCACACTTACGAGGTGGTGCTAGCTGTATTGATGAATTGAATAATGACCACGACGAAGATATTCAATGGGGTTCAAGTGTAAGTATGCGTGGTGGTTCAGGTGGTCCAGGTGGCCGCCCGGGTCCATTGTTAGTGTACCATGGAAGATCTTCCATGGAAGTCAACCCTACCACCCCGGAACGATGCATGGAAGTGATTCGTTATTTGCTCGGTCGAGACGATAGCAATGAAGACTTTGGCTTCGATGTCGACGTTTACCGAGCTCAAAGTGCGGATAATGTTGAAATGGAGTTTACAGAAAGATTCAGGATCCATTCTGGCAATGAATTAGCCACTGGATGGCAAACGTTCGCGACACAATTGGGCATAAATACTCCCAATCCCCCCGTTTTAGCGGTGAACCTGCCAGGCGATATGCCGCTTCCACGGATGATTACCAATGAAAATCGGTTCCAGTCACTATATCCAGTGAACCAAGCAAGCATTCCACAACAAAGGTGGATATATTCATATAACGGAAGGGTTTTGACGGGGATGTTGTATCCTGATTTTATACGCAATGCTAGAATGCTACTGGATTTCAGCCCATACGATGAATGGATTTTCATGGTTGACATTCATGAAGAAGGACAACCTCTCCAAACCGTAGAGTTTAGTCCACCTACTCTTCAGAGCCAATTCGCAACTGTCTTTTCCCACCAAAATGCACCAAAAAGAGATTACTTTATACGCAGACGAGATGAGCCAGTATCAACAGACCTTGAACCTCCCGCAGATTCCACAAATATCGTTATATTGACTTATCGCCAGTGGGTTCAAAACCAAGCAGATGAAAGCATTCTGATGTACTGGAAGGTCCCTGGAGACTTGGACAGTCAATATGGAACCAATCAGTTGCAGCCAGCATTTGCACTGGCAGCCTCCATGCCTGTGTTTCGTCACTTCAGAGAGATGATGAGCTTTCGAGATGTTCATCCAAATGGCCTTGCCCCTCTTGATGTTGGTATCGGTGGCTTGGAAGTGCATTTTGATATGTGGAATTTTCTCAGGCGCATCGTTGAGAGACACGCGCTTGAACAAGACCCAAAACAACCTGAACTTCCCCGAATTCGACTCGAGAGTCGACGCATCACCCAATTAACAGATCGAGGTACAGAAGTTCCTGAAAACCGTACATTTATCCTAAGACTTATTGGTAATTCATTGTCATGGTCAGGTCATTTTGACGCTGAGAGGGCTAATGGTTTCCTTGGAATCTGGACGCAGATAGAAAACTTTCTCCTGCTAACCCAGCAAGAGGGTTTACCTAACGCAGCTAGGCTGTTCTTTTGCAACCCAGAGGGTGATGCAGATCCATGGGTGAAAATTAATCCGCTTCATGCCCGATCTGCTGTGCTTGATCTTGTCCCAATAAACGGAGGCAAGTTTACAGATGACCAAAAGAGAGATACTCTCCGCAGAGTCTTGAGAGATCACATCACCCCAGGCACTTTCATCTGGGTTCGTCCGGAATACACAGCCTTCAGCATTAGAAATGCTCGAGATATGAGATCTGATGTTACTATCTGGGATTCTAGACCTGATAAGGATACATCGCTAGCATCATTCCGAGATTTTATGTTGGCGCAGTTGTTCCCAGCGGATCGGGACGACGTCGCTGATCAAAATTTTACTCTGATTGATCTGAATCGTAGAGATGGTACCTTTGTTGTCACAGAGTATACCGGAGAATATGAGTGGCAATATTATATTTTGAGCTGGTTCACAAATGCAAATATTTTCATCTTACGTGGGACTGCGCAGCCTTATAGTAAGTATCATTACCTCCATCAAAGACGAAATCAACTAATTTTCTATAGTGCCTCGAGATCACCTGCTCTGGGGCTATAACCATCCCAAATTAGCAGACCCTCCAGCCGAACCTCTTCCAGCGCCTATGCAGCTTGCTTTGCCACAAGAACCTCGTGTTCCAAAGTCTCGACTTCTTCTTCCTACTGCCGCGAAAATCAAAACCCCCAAATGGGAAACATGGATGACGGATCAACATCGTCTAGACCACTTACAACAACGTTCTTACGTCTATGACCAGTCTGTAATAGAGCCAGGCCAAGATCTTGCCGTACCGTTATATGGTCAAAGTAGAGAGCTTCAAATTGGACAATCGTTTCAAACGCCGACTGTTTTCACCCAACGGCTAACGCCAACAGATATCGCGGCATTGATGGAAGAAAATCAAAATTTGAGAAATGGCGTATTGGAAAGAACATACAAGTGCCCAATCTGCACAGTGAGCGTGGAGGGTTTCAAGCATACGGATATCTTAGACCATTTCAACCAACATCTGATACAACTCCAGACAAAGGGGATGTGCCCACTATGTGGGAGCGACGCTTGGTCTATCATGACTATGGAACAGCAAAAGTCCCATCTTGATGAGCATCAAGCGGGGACTAGCACAGAAATCATTCGTCATTTCTGGGATGGATTGGAATGCTATATTTGTGATGCTAAATTGGAAGGCTTCTCTGCCGATCGAGTCCTCCAACACATGTCAGATCATGTGCCTGGCGTAGTAGAGAACTGCGACCGCTGTGGTCTTCGTTTGTCAATATGTACACCTGAAGAGCAATTTCATCACAGGTATGTATGTCTCGAGAAACGAGATCGCCAAAGCAATGAACCAGACCCTATCTTCTGTGAAGACTGTGGTCAGCGTCGTACCAACGAGACCGAGCTAGAACTGGGAGAGCATACAATGGCTTGCACGGCTGCGGCGAATGAAGAACTTCAGAGACAGTTCTGTGTTATGTGTGGTATTGAAAAGACTAACTGGGATGATGAGTTGAAGATTGCCCATGATAGGCGATGTAAACCCCCGGGTGGAACACCAAAGAAGTTTTGTCGAAGATGCGGCACGGAGTTTAGTAATCTTAATGCGCAGCAACTAGACGACCACAGAAAGCTTTGTGGAATAAGAACGAGACATCCCCAGAATATAAGAACAGAACTGGAAGGTAAGAAGCGTGAACTTTCCTTTGTTTATTTTCTTAACTCTCTCTGCGTTTGAGTATTTTGCTCGCTGTAGAAGCCTTTTGAATTAATTTCACAACCTCTGCATAAAATGAGTATGGAAAATTTCTAATGAAACTCTCAGATCTCAAAAACCGCCTTGAAGAGCAAAAACGCCTAGCAGCAAAAAATGCGGCTGCAGTCGGTTGGATCGAATGGCGCGAAAGAGAATTCGTCGAACGAGAAGCTGAGCTCGCGCGAAGAGAAGCCGCCATCGGTCAAGGGCAAGGCCCCAACGGCAACTTGGCAGGAGGACCTTGTCTACAGTGCCAAAATGCGGGCAAAGTATTTATAGTCGGCGCAGGTACCACGCGACAACAACTATATGATCATTTACAAACACACGCCCAGGACCAAGATACCACGGAATTCACATGTCCTATACCAGGCTGCGGTGACATGATCAGCGTTCCAACACCGGGTGGACAAGAGCCAGGAATCCGCATTATCGATCATTATCGTCATAAACTGAATGACCTTCCGGATGGAAGGCCGATTGGTGGATCTGTTGCACAACCCTCGAGTAAATTGAAAGAGTTGATGGCGGAGTTCGAAAAGGCACAAAAGATGCATGAGCGTACGGCGACGAAGAGCGCGACACCTATACCTGAGGCGGGTAGCTTTTGGCAGCCAAGCAGAGGAGGCGGCAGAGGAGGCGGCAGAGGAGGTGGAGCAAGAGGAGGTCGAGGTAATGCAGCGGTCAGAGGAAGAGGTGGCTTTAACGCTCCCCCCGCTGCTGGCGGTTATGTACACCCATCAAAGATGCAATCCGGCTACTCATTCCATGGCAGAGGCTCAAATCTTAATTCTACACAAGGAAGTGGCGCCGCAGGTTTGCAGCCAAGCGTGGAAAAAGACGACGAGGAGGAGGGTTACATTTCGTCACAACTTTCCGAGCCAACTGAGTATGTCGAAGATGACGAACCAGAAATAGATGCCGATCAAGAAGAGCTAAACGACTACTTTGAAGGTGACGAATCAGACGTAGATACCAATCAAGTAGAGCCCATCGATCCCCGTCCCCTAAGGCTCCGTCCCGGATTCGCATCTGAAGACCCCGATGATCGATTCTTCAAAGCAACGGAGAGGAAAACACAAGATGATGCCGAGAGGGAAGAAGTCATCAAGAAAGTGAGCAAATCAGCTGGGCATCCTGAATGGTGGGAGAAATATAAGCGTTCCAAGGCGAAAAGAAATGCTGAGGCTCGTGCTGCAGAAGATAATCCCTATCACAATCGGAGACGACCCATGGTTCCTAAGTCGGCAAGGGCGGACGGTTTGCAGTTCGGGGGCGGGTTGTTGGAAGTGATGAGAAGAGATTTGTTGAAGGAGTATGAAGAGCGATATAAGATGAATACTCAGATGCTGGACGCGTCGAGTTCGAGTTCGGATTCGAGCAATGTTGAAATTTCATTGAAACAGCCATCTAAACCGTCGCGGTATAGGACGAATCTTCAGAATCTGGAAGCGTCGAGTTCGGGATCGAGTAATATTGATGGTTCGTTTGAGCTGCCATCTGAGCCGTCTTCTGGATCTTCGACGGGGTCTAAGAGGAAGGCGAAGAGATCGGTGGATGAGGCTCCTGCAAAGAGACAGGCGACGAGGAGGTCCACAAGGAGGTCGACGAGGATTTCTTCTAGGAGAAGGTGAGGGGAGGGAAGGAGAGGAGAGGGAAGGCAGAAATTGATGGGGAGGTTTAGAGAAATTCTGATTGATGAATAAATTGATGGATGTTATGGGTGGTGTTTGCGTTATTTGGTTTCACATTCATTATTATGTTGTGTCTTTTTCCAAGTTTGGATTTGTATGTTAATTAACTTTTGCTTCTTATCATCTGATAGTTTGAGTTGGATATGAATGTGCTTGATGTTTAAAAGGAGTGAAAACTTGCGATGGGATATTTTTATAATAATAATAGTAAAATATCTGATTGAAATCATCTTCTCTTTCCTTGTACAATACATTCGAGGCCATGACTACTACATAGAACTATTTCTATCTCGACCTCTGTATTTTATTGTACCGGCTCAACGTACTATATGGTGTAACCCCATGAGGTCCTCCACCTATATTATAAGCTTATGATATCCATTCTGAAGATTCTATACTGTTACACATACATGTACCGAAGTAAATGAACACCGTATATTATATATACCCATCCCTCTACTGTAAATCAAAACCTCAAAACCAGACTCATAGTACTTTCCTTTCCTTTTCTTCACTTCACTTCTTTCCTTCCTTATCACTAAAAAGAACAAATGAGATGTCAAATCCATACGAATAAACAAACATAACTGGGGCCTTCCTTCCATACTAGAATACTCGTAGTCCAAGGGTATTGTAGCCGAAGCCGATAAAACTAGCTAGCATTTAAAGAAAGAAGTTGTAAAGTTACACTAAACGGGTAGACTCACGGGCAGCCCGATGGCAGGTGCAGGGGATTTCTGTGGAGGGTAAAGGAGCGCGGGGGAAAGGGGTAGGGATTTGATTCCTTTGGTGATGTTTTTTATTCCTTTAGTTTTGCTGTAAATTATTATACAGTATCTATGGATTTCGGTAATAAAACTATGTTTTATTATTTTGCTTATTTTGTTATTTGATGATATGGTAGACGTGATAGATGTGATTGATAGATAGGCTATTCATTTGCTTGGGGTTTGATAAGTGCTTTTACTTATACTTATGGTAAGGTTTTGATATGTATAATTGAGTGAGGGCGGGAAAGTAAGTGAATGTATAATACTGGGTAAGGAAGAGAATAAGTAAGAACTAGGTTTAAGCTGTCAGATGAGGTAGTTTGTAAGATGAAGCAAAGTGAATTTAAAGGTGGAGGAGATAAATTAAAAGAGTACAAGGGTCCAACCTATATATTAGCTGTTCCTTGGCGCCATGCATATTACCAGTATCTCTTCAATCCGTATCTATCCCACAAACCATAAAATGCTAAGTGAGTGAATACTATATTCCCAACTGCAGGGCTCAAGCAAGGTAAACAAAAAAAGAACAAGCAAATCACACCACAACGGGACAATATACTTCCAAGTTAAGTTACTTCAGTTACTTATCAGCAGATTTAACTAAATAAGTACAAGTAGGTAGGGGATAAAGCTTATCGATATCACAACCCATACGGAAGTAAGGTAAGTAAGCCTTTTTTTCTTATCGGTCACCAAAATATCAATATACATATTTTTATTGGATAAAGTACGGTATTTATGTGGAGTGTTTGTATGACATGATGATATGGGAAGATAGATAGTGAGTGATACCAGTAAGATGCAGATTGTAGGTTGCAGGTTACATTGAGGGAATTGGAACTAGGTATAGGTTATAGGTAGTTAGCTGGCTGCAGATATTTATACAAGTATTGATTGTACATCCATCCTGGATTTCGTATTTACCCCTCCTTCCTTCTCATTTCTATTCTTCTTGTTTTTGATCTATACTTCTTCCTTTTCGCATTGTATTGTAATTGCACTACGGGCATTTCCTATTGATATATATATCAATTGGGAAGCATACCTCAAAAGCAATTACTCCCCAATTCGAAAATACCATCAGAATCAATTCCCAATCTCAGCCCTCAGATCCAATCCCCAGTTTCCATATTTCGAAACAGAATAGAGACAAGAAGCACCCAAATCACAATGCGAACAAATCCCTTTCCCTCAGGGGAAACAATTAAAGCACGCTGCACAACAGTCAAAGCATGGCAATTACCTAAACAGAAAAGTGCATTGGCGCCAGAACATGTTTGGACGAATGAAGATATGGATCCGGTGAAGGTAGAGAATAGGACGTGGAGTTTGTGGACTTGGTGAGCTTTTTTTCTACTTTTGGTTGTGTGGTTTGAAGGGGAGTGGGAAGATTGCTTTTTTGTTTTGCTATTTTGCTATGATTTTTTTCTATTTGAGTGTTTGTTGGGAAATGTGCAGATGGGGATGGAGATCCTGGGGAGTCGGAGGAGTTTCATATTGTTTGGTTTGAAAAGTGAGGGGGAGTATTTCGGGTGTTGAAGATGAGATCGAGAGGGATTAGAATTTGAAAGAGAGAAGATTAGAGATGTTGTGGAATTTTATCGAAGTAATATGAAATCCATGACAGTCAACTAATTTTGTGTCTATACAGGATGGCATACTGGGCAACCGACACCATTAATCTAGGAACATGGGAAACCGCAAGCAGTATCCTAGCCGTAGGTCTCACCTGGCGCGACGCAATACCAATCGTACGTTCAATTCTCTCGCTCTCCCCTTTCCATCCTTCCTTCCCCCAACAACCCCCAAAACTAAAACCACCCAGATGGTCGTAGGCACCAGCTGCGTCGCCATCCCCATGGTACTCAATGGAGCCATTGGCGCCAAATTACACATTCCCTTCTCTGTCGTCGTCCGCTCTTCATTCGGTTACTACCTCGCCTATTTCTGTATTTGTTCTCGAGCCATTCTCGCCATGTTCTGGTTGGGTATTCAGGGAGCTAATGGTGCTGAATGTTTAACTGTTATGATTTCTGCCATTTGGCCGAGTTATAGAAATATTCCGAATCATATTTCGGCTGATCAGGGAATTACTACGCAGGGAATGATTAGGTATGAAATTTCTTTTCATTTTTAAATCTTTTTATTTAATCTTCTTTGCTGTTGCTTTGAGATTTGTGTTCTTGTGGATTTGAGAAGAGGTACATGAACATAATAGTAATCATGCAAGAGCTAATAACATCCAACCATCTCTAGTTATTTCCTCTTCTGGATAATCCAACTCCCACTCCTCCTCATACCTCCCACCCGTCTCCGCTACCTCTTCATTGTAAAACTGGTAGCTGCCCCCGTCGCCGCCCTCGCCACCATGGGCTGGTGTGTCCACAAAGCCAACGGCGCAGGCTCCATCTTCGATCTCCAACCGCAAGTCTCCGGCTCTACAAGAGCTTATCTCTGGCTCTCCTGCATGTCATCCGTAACTGGATCTTGGGCTACCCTTGCTGTAAACATACCTGATTTCTCACGCTACGCTCGTTCATCAAAGGGTCAATTCATTCAACTTCCTTTCTTACCGTTGATTTTCACCCTTTGTGGTGTAATCGGTATAATCACCACTTCAGCCACCGATGTCATATACGGCGAACTGATCTGGGACCCCTTACAAATAATAGCCAAATGGCTTGATATGGGCCATCGCGGCCGAGCAGCTGCCTTCTTTGCCGCAACCGCCTGGTACATCGCCCAAGTAGGAACCAACATAACCGCGAACTCGATCAGTGCCGCCAACGATCTTACCGTTCTCTTCCCGCGCTACGTGAACATCCGTCGGGGCTGTATAATCGCTGCCATCGTCGGAGGCTGGGTGATTGTTCCCTGGAAAATCATATCTTCCGCTAGTACATTCCTATCATTCATGGCCGGGTATTCTGTATTCCTCGCTCCCATTGCTGGGATACTCGCTAGTGATTTTTGGTTGGTTAAAAAACAACATATTGATGTTCCTGCATTATATGATCCTTCTGGACGATATTCCTATTCTTATGGTATTAATTGGAGGGCATTAGCCGCGTTAATCATAGCTGTGACACCGAATTTACCAGGACTGGGATATAGTATTGGAGCGAAACTTGATGCGAGTGGAAAGCAAATTGGGG